>PVIC010035901.1:0-18851 GCA_004025085.1 Thryonomys swinderianus
AAAAAAAAAAAAAAAAAAAAAAAGATTAGGTGGGTGCTAAAGAAACAGAGGCGATCATTAGTAATATGAGTAGCCACAATTATTATATTTCAGTATATTCATAACATTTCAATCCTGCCTAGTAATTACTTTTTTATTGGAACACTGGATTGAACCCAGAGCTTTCACACTGAGCTACATCCTCAGCCTTTCTAATTTTTTGTTTTTGAGCCAGGGTCTTTTTAAGTCACCAAATTGCCCTGGCTGGACTCCAACTTGCCATCTTTCTGCCTTGGCCTCCCTGAGTGTTGGGATAACCATGGGCTACCATACCTGCCTCATTGATTACATTTTAATAACATCTAGGAAACCCTAATATCCTTCAAAAGTAGCCTCAGTTACCTTTTAGATACCATTAAATCTTGTTTAGCTAATGTTCTCATTTCACAAGATGTGCATGTGACTCACCCACACTTTCCAGGGTGGCGACACAAGCATCAGAACACAGGGAGTCATGAAGGATGATGTTTCAAATTCTCACACACCAGAAAGCCACAATCCGTTAAGGTAAGACACAGTGGTTTGGCCTTCTCCCAACCTCGCCAACCTGCCTGTCTCTCTTCCACAGGTGGCACCAGGCGCCGCCATGACGACCGCCATCTTGGAGCGCCTGAGCACTCTGTCCGTGAGCGGGCCGCAGCTACGCCGCCTGCCCAAGATCCTGGAGGGAGGCCTTCCCCAGATGCCCCGCACTGTCCCGGAGACTGATGTACCCCAGCTCTTCCGTGAGCCCTACATCCGCGCCGGCTACCGCCCCACGGGGCACGAATGGCGGTACTACTTCCTCAGCCTCTTTCAGAAACACAACGAGGTGGTCAATGTCTGGACACACTTGCTGGCGGCGCTGGCTGTCCTGTTGCGCTTCTGGGCCTTCGCTGAGGCCGTGGCCTTGCCCTGGACCTCCCCACACTCCCTGCCCCTGCTCCTCTTTATCCTGTCTTCCATCACTTACCTCACGTGCAGCCTCCTGGCGCACCTGCTGCAGTCCAAGTCGGAGCTGTCCCACTACACCTTCTACTTCGTGGACTATGTTGGCGTCAGCGTTTACCAGTATGGCAGCGCCTTGGCACACTTCTTCTATAGCTCTGACCAGGCCTGGTATGAGCGGTTCTGGCTTTTCTTCTTGCCAGCAGCTGCCTTCTGTGGCTGGTTGTCTTGTGCTGGCTGTTGCTATGCCAAGTACCGTTACCGAAGACCTTACCCAGTTATGAGGAAGATTTGTCAAGTGGTACCAGCGGGGCTGGCCTTCGTCCTAGACATCAGCCCTGTGGCACACCGAGTGGCTCTCTGTCACCTGGCTGGCTGCCAGGAACAGGCAGCCTGGTACCACACCCTCCAGATCCTCTTCTTCTTGGTCAGCGCTTACTTCTTCTCCTGCCCAGTGCCTGAGAAGTACTTCCCCGGGTCCTGTGACATAGTGGGGCACGGGCATCAAATCTTTCATGCTTTTCTGTCTATCTGCACACTTTCACAGCTGGAGGCCATCCTTCTGGACTACCAGGGACGACACGAGATCTTCCTGCAGCGCCATGGTCCCATGTCTGTCTACATAGCCTGCCTCTCCTTCTTCTTCTTGGCTGCCTGCAGTGCTGCCACTGCAGCTCTCCTGAGGCACAAAGTCAAGGCCGGACTGATCAAGAGAGATTCCTGAGGCTGCCTGTAGAGGCAGGGTAATTTGGAGAATACTTGATCCAACAATAGAAGTTGATTTTTCATTTTTAAGTGTTGATTTTTAAATCAATATGTATTTACAAGGATATACTATGGCTGCAGCATTTCAAAGCCAAAAGATTGAAGAATAAAAGGAATATTCCTTTTTCTTCTGGGTCATGGCCTAACGAGGGAAGGGATCTTGGATAAGCTTCATGATAAACAGAACTAGAAAGGATCATCTTTATGCTTGAAAATTTATCAGAATTCTCACGATGGATTCTGGAGGAAAGTCCTAGAATTAAATGGATAATAGAATTGGGTTAGAAAGTAGTCTCTGGTCCTCATTCTACTGGAATAGCTGTACTGCACTGATCTTTGGCAGTTGAGCAGATTACCTAGGGTGGAGAAGTCACGATATTCAAAGTGATTCAGTGAAACCCTCACACAAAATGAATTACTTGGTTCATCTGACTTCTGGTCCCTACTGTCATCCATATAACACCCTTTTTTCGGGACAACTGTCTGCCTGGCTGTATAGTCTGAAGTGCTGTTTACTCTCATTCTGCATGATAATAAAAAGGACTATGAAGCAGTCTTGCTCCAGGAAATTCTTGGAGCCATGAAAGCATTCAGGGAGTTTATTCTCATATAATGCCAATGTAAACAGTACTAGAAAGTACAGTGCCAAGAGCCATCAGCAGGCCCATGCACAGAGCACAGACATCCTTGCTTGGTTTGTGTCATGAGACTGCAGACTGCAGGACTGCTTGAGAGCTATTATATGGGGCTGCCTTACAGACCAGTAAATCTGGGGGTTGCTTCAGAGATCTGTAGATTTGATCAGCATGTTTAAACACACCTTTAATAGGTAAAACCATCTAAGATCCTCAGGAGGATGTGATTATTTCAAGAGGAAAGCAAAGTCCAGTGTTTTATGTAGCTTCTGTACCGTGAAGGACTGACATAACCACCCCAATTCAGGGTTCTCAGACAGGCAGTTCTGCCTCAGTGTAAAGAACTCTTAAAATAGTCAAGTCCTGGGACAAACAAACATGAATGCTCACTGTGGTTGTTCCATGAAGCTGCCTCTAAGAATGAATGGATTAGTTACCCCATAGCCAAAACATTCTGTTTGGAGCACTGCTGTCCAGCAGTTTCTGTGGGACAGGTGATACTTGCAATTAATGTGTGCTGTCCACACAGCCCTCCCTGAGAACTGACTACTGCACTAATCCAGTGACAGCGACTACATCAAAGGAAGGGCTGAGGAGCCCTCTCTTCACAGGCTATTTCCTGGCAGTATAACATTCCTGTTTACTAAGAAATGGAAGTGTTTTGTCTTCACTTCAGTTTGATGAGCCTCTTCTATTATTAGATTATTTATTTGTCTTCAAGACTTTGTGTTTTTTTCTTTGAAGAGACTTGGGAGTTTTGTGCCTTATAAATGGAAATGTATGAACACTTGAATATATGCATATGTGGAATTTTCTCTGTGGAGTTTCAAGATAAGAAAAAAGTTGTCTAACCAATAACTAAAATCTCAGCAAGTTATAATTACTTATCAATAAGACTTTCAATCTGTCTTTTGGCAAGAAAAAGTCACCTGAAGATTTCCTGTAATCTTTAAATCCAGAAAGCATGTGTCCTATCAGTTACACTGTTTTGCTACATGATTTTCTTGTTAATCCTCAAGCAGCTGAACTTTTTATGCTACCTAAGTGTCTTACACAAGCTTCTGGTTGTCTAGGCCAAATTCACAGCAAATAAAGCTAACGACACTGAACTGAAGTATATATGCTGCTGGAATGAGCATGTACTGAACAAAACTTATAGGGGAGAGGTGCAAATACTGCAGATAGAGGGTTAATTTAAAATGAAGATCTGATAAACTTTGTACCTTTGGTACGATGGATTAAAAAACTACAGAGTTTTAAAATTGGTGGGAGAAATGAGAGAAAAACAAAGGGAGGAAGTGTGAATCTAACTCTTGGATATAACTGTGGTGGTACTGGTGGGCAGAAAGCATTAGATAACACCATCTGGGTTTTTATTTGTTTTAAGACAATGTATCTTGTAGACTCTTAGAGCTTAGGTTGGCCTTGAACTTCTGATCCTCCTGCCCCAGCTTCCCCAGTGCATGTGCTACTATGGCCAGTATTCATCCAGGAGCTAGATGTAACCTACAAATGCATCCACAAATCCTTGTCTGCACACTGCCAGTGGTGGTATGGGGCACCATAAGTACAGAAAGAGGCATTAAACTTGGAGATACTGCCATGCAATTATTATTTATTACACAATTGGAATTTAAAAGGAAGGAAAAAAGAAAGTTGTTTAATAATAGATCATTAAGAAGCACTGAGGTAGGAAAATGTATGTTCCCAAAAGGCTAGTAGTATCTCATTAGAAATGCAGAAACACCAAGTACAGCTGTTAAATTACTCAAGATTTTTTGGAGGGTTTAATACTCTTAAAACATTTTTATGAAATGAAAGTGTCAATAAGGAGCTCCCTAGTTAATTTAAAAGGAACAGTTAAGAACTTTGCAAAGGAGATGGTTATACTCTCCTGTAGTCTAGCAGTTGAAATCTACTAGAAATTCTAATTCTCCCTGTCTCTTTTAATTAAGGTTTCAACCTATTAAATGTGCTTCTGATTAAAGTGTTACTTATTTATATCTTTGGATGAATAAACACTCTAATTTGTTGTTGTTGTTTTTTTGAAACAGTAACTCACTACGTAGTTCAGGTTGGCCTCAAACTCATCACAGTGACCCTCCTGCCTCAGTCTCAAGTACTGGGACTTCAGGCATGTGCCACCACACCTGGCTAATTCTGATGATTTGTATAAGCCATTACTTAGGATAGGGAGAGGGGAATAAGAAGACAGTAAGCTAGGTATATGTGTCTGTTTATTTCCTTCCTGTCACATTCTTCCTGAACTGTATTTGTTGATGAACTAATTTAATGCTTTTAAAACAAGAGTTTCATATCTCTCTCTCTCTCTCTCTCTCTCTCTCTCTCTCTCTCTCTCTCTCTCTCTCTCTCTCTCTCTCTCTCTCTCTCTCTCTCTCTCTTTGGTACTGGGGATTGAACTCAGACCCTTATGCTTGCAAGGTAGGCACAGTACCCCTCAAGCTAAATCCCTGGCCTGTATTTCCAATTTTCACAGAAAGTACCTCAATAACAATATTGCCAGAATCATATACTGGAAGCTTGAAATAGTAGGAGTTCAGGGATATTGAATGAAGGCAGTTTATTCCTGGCTTTGTTGCCTTCTTGTTCATTAATACCTTGATTATTGAAAATATTAGGTTTCTGGTCCAGAGATATAGCTCAGTGGTTCCAGCGCCTGCCTAGTAATCGCAAGTCCCTGGTTCAATCCCCAGTTCCCCCATACACTACCCAGGCATGGTGGCTCACGCCCACCGGCAATCAGTAACACATACCACAAAGGCCAAGTTTGGTGGCTGAAGCCTGTAATCCCAGAACTTGGGAGGCAGAGACAGGAGGACTGCAGAGTTTCAGGCTTGCCTGAGCAAGGCCAGCCTGAACTACAAAGTGAGACCCGTCTCAAAAAAAAAAAAGATTAGGTTCTTTGGCTACTGCCTGCTGTTTCGAATGAATCCACCAGGTGGCGACCATGTATTACTTGGCACAGCCATTGGCCCCCCACAAGCTCCTGCCTATTGTGTTATTCTAATGTTTTGCTTGATTGTGTGGCGCATAAAAGGCAGAAATATTTTATGTCCCTAGAAACCTATTTACACGAACAACTACTAAATGGGCTTTGTGTATAAATTGTTGTAGTGTTGACAGTTTAAAGAAACAGCTACCGGGCCAGAGGGTTAGCTCAGTGGTTCCGGCGCCTGCCTCGCAAGCGCAAGGTCCTGAGTTCGATCCCCAATAACCACATACAATGCTGGGTGTGGAGACTCATGCCCACCAGCAATCAATGCCACATGCCACAGTGCCAGGCGTGGTGGCTCACGCCTGTAATCACAGCACTCGAGAGGCAGAGGTAGGAGGATTGCTGAGTTAGCCTGGACTACATGGTGAGCTCAGAGCCAGCCTGAACTACAAAGCGAGACCCTGTCTCAAAAAAAAAACAGCTACCTTCTTTGACAAGATCCTTGACAAAAACCATCATTCTAAAGAAAGATTTTATTTAGACAAACAGTGCCAGAGGAAGGAGGTCAGGATACTTTCTAGATATAACAAAGAATTAAAGCCTTTTTTAAAAGCCTCTATGCCCTAACCCCAAAACTATATACACCTTAATCTCTACCTGTGAGTAGAATAAGTCCTTAAAAAGCTCTAGAGCTGGTTTCTCTAAAGATTTCAATGTCATTGAATGAATGAGTCTAGTGTCACAAGCAAAAACATTAAAGTTTTAAAAATTTTGAATTGATGGGCTGTACTTTTTAGATCTAAAAATTGTGAATTATACAGTAATTCTATTATAACAAGTGCTATAAAACATGTAGAGTGTGGCATCTATCAACCGAATAACCTGTAGTCTTCACTATTAGTTTTAGTCATGCAAAGGTGATTCTTTGGCCTGCTGCTGCTTTAGTGTGTAGTACCTCAGTAGAACTACAAATGCTTCTCTTGTCCAAACTGTCTACCCTTTACTTATTGTATCAGGAAGAATTGATTAAGAATCTATGGGTGGCACCAGTCAAGCAGTTACCATAAAGTCACAGCAACCTCCTGTTATTTTTGCTGGTTTGGCCCCTATACACCCTGCCTACAGTCCTCTGGTTGTTTTAATTTGAACCTGAGGATTCTTTATACATCCAGATATAAGGATGTGTAAAGCCCTAAATCTCCACTAGCAGTATAGACTTCCCTGGTACATAGTTCCTTCCTTCAGGGAAGCATATTAGGTTCTTGATTTTGCAATTTGAAAAAAGCATGCTTCACTCTGTCCTCAAAACAAACAAAAAACCCCACTTTACTCCTTGTGGAAGTTTATGGCAACAAAATGAAAAGAAAAATCACTATATTTACATAATAACTATGGGAGTACATCTATGGTAAAGGTTTTTCTTAAAATCATAGGACTCCCATACGAAGTGTTCATTGTATTATATGACTCTAGGAAGTCTTGACCAAAGCAGAGGTCAAGAGTCACTTCTGATTTTAGCATGCATCATGCTTTCCCACACATTTCCACATCCATTTAAACTTCTAAATAACTGCAAGGGTTATGGGTCAGGTTAGGCCAAAAGGTCTTTATTGATCTAGAAAACAAAGAATGACTGACTGGTTTGAAGTCACACAAATGGTTGAAATATTTAAAGTCATTTTTCCTTTAGATAATTCAGAGCCAAGCTAATCAGAGACATCAGCACCAAGTTTCGGTAGAGTCCTTCACAGTGCATGAAGGACTTTTATGCACTATGTACACATACAATCTTACTTTAACTTCTAACCCTACATGCCTATCAGTAGCCAAAGTTATACTATTTGTTTTTAAGTGACTTTAATCCATGCAATTTCCTTGGATACCAAATAAAAACATTCCTTGTACCACAGAGGGTTCTCAGAAACCCCAAAGGTCTGTTGTCTAGTAGTCTGTGGTCTATTGTCCATTGTCCAATGTTGGCCTAGATTACATTCTCCAGTCACAGTTTCTTGAAAACCATTTGGATCTCTAGATGAGAAATTTTATTTTGTCCTGATGACCTTGTCTAATCTCAAATTCCCCTCTCATCTTTCACTGGGATTGTCAGCTCCTCAAATAATTGATCTCCCACACACTTACATGAGATACCAATTTGAGCATGGAATTTTAAACAGATTTCTCTGCCTTAGGAAAGAGCTATGCAGACTTAGCCAATTAGTAGAAAGTTTTTTTAAAGTTATTTCTCGTTTTTTAAATTTATTTTTAATATGGTACGAGGGATTGAACCCAAAGCCTCACACAAAGTAAACTATCATTCCCACTACTGTACTGAGTCCTCAGCTGTCTCTCATTTTAAAGTAACCCATGCTTGTTAAAAAAAAAATGTGGAAAAGTAAGAAGAAAGGATAATACATGGACCTATCACTAAAGTAAACTCCCTTTTAGGGGAAAAATAAGGTTTTTGTCGAAAGACTTCAATCACAGAAGTTATGTTAGCAGTATCAGGTAAAACTTACTGAAAACCCAGAAACTAGGTACTAAAATATTCAATAGTTTCATTTTATAAGGTACAAAATCAGTCTTTGGTTGCGTTTACATGCATACTAAGAGAGCTACATTACACTGCCCTCTGATTACAATTATGTAGGTAATTTGATGCTTCTATGGCTGAGCTACCGGATCGTAAAACAAGGCCTATAATAATATCTCTCATGTTGCAAGAGTTGTGTAAAATGCCTTTTCTGAGTCAAACTCATAGAGATGCTGTGCTGGAAAGATCTTGACGGAAGGCAAAGTCTAGCCTGTTCAACTAATGAATATTTGAAAGTCATTCCACAAATAGCACCACTAAGTAATAGGCTTTGTTCCAGGTACCTGAGAAACAGCAATGAATAAAACAAAAATCTCTGCCTGTTACTTTTCTCCTTCTTGAGACATATACCTAACACCCAAAGTTAAGGGTGGAAACATGTATTTTGACTCAGAATTGGTAGAGATTTCAGTCCACAGTTAGCTGACTCCAAGGCAGAGTGGCATGGCAGGGGGAAACGCAGAGAAACAGTCCATGGTAGGCATGTAAGCACAAGCAGCAAAATAGAGAAGTAACAGTTGCCCTGTTTTTGTCCCTTATATTCTATCCAAGCTACTCAGCCTTAAGGTGAGTAGCACTCAAACCCAAGGTGGGGCACCCTTAAACCTAGCATCACACCGTGAATCAATCCCAGTATAACATCCTTGATCTCAGCATCACATACTCTGGATACAACCACTTCCAAAAAGCCCCACCTATGACTTTACGGGGACATTTAGATGGAAACCATAGCACTGCCATTATGGAAAAAGTGAACCAAGTAAATAAATTATATAGTGTACTAGAAGGTGATGATGCCAAGGAGAAATAGAGAACAAGGAAGGGGGATGGGCTGGAGGGTTGGAGTAAGTATGCAATTTTAAATAGGATCAAAGAGGATCACCCAAAGAGACATGGGAAAGTGAATATTTCTCACTCAGGCAGAGGGAAGCCCTTCGGCCAAGACATGCCAGGAATAGCAATGAGGTCAGCATAACCAAGGAAGATAAGTATACCAGTTGAAGATGGATGAATGAAGGCCTTATAAGGACTTTGACTTTTTCTGTGGCTTCAGGAAGGGGCTTGCCGGGAGGTTTTTGTGGTATTAAGGCTTACATACGACAAATTCCATGTGGGTGTTTATTTATGTGGGTTAATTACTAATTGCATGTTAAGATTCTATTTCCTGCATTCAGTACAAAACCAAGTGATTAAATTATTTCAACTGTGATGACTGTCCCCACAATGTGTTCCTGTGTACACTCAGGATAGTAGGATTTTCCCCAGAGTATTCTTAAAATTCCTGAGATGCTAGATTCCATTTTCTAGAAAGTCTGAACGTCTCCTCAGTCTGTTGATCTCATTTGTGTTCTGGGTAATGCTCTGGCAGAAATGGGATCACACATGCAAGGCACAGTCTGTAAACTGGACACCACACCAGTTTATATTCACTACTCGCTAAGGACTAAGCTAAGCTTCTTTCTTAGCTTCTTTCACATGATGCTCATAACCCTTTGGACAGATACTTCTGCCTGTGTTACAAGTGAGGAAAGTAAGGCACAGATGAAGTAAACTTGCCCAAGACATGGGTGGTTAAATAATGGAATCTCAGAGAAACTCAGGCCTTTGAACCCAAAGTCCATATCTGTAACCACCAAAACTAAGTAAGCACTGTTTATTTCTCCATTGCCACTGTGTGATTAAAAAAAAAAAATTAAGGGCCAGAGGGTTAGCTCAGTGGTTCCAGTGCCTGCCTCTCAAGCGCAAGGTCCTGAGTTTGATCCCCGGTAACCACATATAATGCTGGGCGTGGAGACTCACACCCACCAGCAATCAATACCACATACCACAGTGCCAGGTGTGGTGGCTCACGCCTGTAATCCCAGCACTCGGGAGGCAGAGACAGGAGGATTGCTGAGTTTGTGGCGGCTTGCCTGGGCTCCATAGTGAGCTCAGGGCCAGCCTGAACTACAAAAGCGAGACCCTGTCTCAAAAAAAAAAAAAAAAATTAAAATTTAGAGGGAAGGGTGATGCAGATTTTCCACCCTGATAAATTAAGTAAGCTTGAAGACAGAATTTTCATTTAATTTCTAGGCTCACTGCCCAAGTAATAGTCTTCACCCTGCTACTGTTAGAAAATGATAAGATTCCTCAATGTATTTTTGCTAGAATCCAACCTACACCTGATCTAAACATTCATGTCAGAGTTTATGTATAAAGACCAGTAAATCTGCTTTAAGAATAATTGTTCTCAAATTATTACCCACACTTCCTGACTATGTCTAAAAAGACTAGTGGGCCTTTCTTCATTTTCAGGATTTGTTAACTAGACCTCTTCCTCTTCCACTATGTCCTCTCTCTTCTTATTGTGGGGAACCTCAAAAAGAGGTTTAGCTTTCTTACTGTGATGACCTCAAACATATACAATTATAGAATTCTATAATGAATTCCCATGTGATCATTTTAGCAATTATCAGCTTCACAATCTAGTTTCATCTATATCTCCCCCTTGCTCTTTTACATATTAATTTGAAAAAAATCATTTTCTCCATACTTGTTTATGTATCTTTGAAAGATAACATTTTTATCACGTCTAGAAACAGAACAGTTCCTTGTTTGTCAAATTCCTGATCTTCTCATAATTACTTGAAAGTTTGAATCAGGATCCCAACAGGTGCTCACTGCTATTGATTAACGTGCTATGTATAGATGTGTGCTCTTTTCATCTGTAGCTTCCTCCTGTATCACTCTCCCCTGCCATACCTCTGGTTATTCACACTCAGAATGGAGTCATCTATCCTGGAGAGCTTCTTGCAGCCCGTTCCTCTCCCAACCTCACCCTTCTACTAGGGATTGAAACTAGGGCCTTCACACTGAGCTACATCCCCAGTCCATTTTTTACGACTTAAAATTTTTTAAAAATTTGAATAATTTATTATTTTAACAAAAGTATAAAGTATGGAAAATTAATGAATTGTTTCAGAGAATAGAGAGTTTCCCGCTTGCAGAATTGTTTTTAGCATCTTTAAAAAGAAATACAGAGTTAAGACAAGTTTCAATGCAAGCTCTAGATCTACCCACAGAGATTTACAGTGTGGATTTCATTTACAACACAGTCATTTGGTTTATTTCTTTACATTTTGGGAGTGTCACAAAACATACAGAGGAAAAAGGTGTCACCAAATTCATGGCTGGTAGAAGATGGAACAGACATGTTGAGACAAGGTCACACATGCTCCATGAAATGGTCAAATGGACAGTCCAAATGTGCTGATGATGCAGTACATGGTCTTGTTCTCCCACTGCACAGTACAGCTCCCATCAGTATTGCTGTCCCAGAAGCAGGAACTCGCCGTGTGTAATCCAGCTACATTTTTTTGCCTAATTACACAGGTCATGTATTTCAATGGTTTTCCCAGCTTGGTGAGTTGGCTTAGAGTTTGCTCTACTACATTGGAGGTCCACTGACTTTGCTGTGCTGATAAACATTACCGTCAATAGCACTTCCTATGGCCTCTTTTACAATGTTGCTCACTTCATCAATAACAAAGCAGTCTCCTTGGAACCCTGATAGTCTTCCATCTTTGCTCCAGCACATCTCCTCTGCTGCCCAAAGTGAGCACACTGAGCAGACACATTCTATGATTTTAAATTTTAAGACATGGCCTTAGCAAGTCATTAAGTTGCTGGACTCCAACCTGCCATCCTCTTGCCTTAGCCTCCCAAAGATCTAAGATTACAGGCATGTATCACCAGGCCCAGCTGTAGGGCATATTCTTTTGTGGGAAGAGGGGGGTTTAATAATGAAAAGTAAAAAATGTCACTGGTAATGACCAAATCTTTTCTCACTCACATTTTCTCACTCATTCCCAGTTCCCACATCCTTTCTACTGTCATAAGTTTGTATACAGTTATAGTTGACTGGGTCAAAAACTGACCTTAGGAAATACCATCCTTTAAAGATGAAAAGGAGACACAAAATTCAGCATTTCTTCCATTAAAAAAAAAAAAAAAGGAAATTTGGAAACAAAAAACTAAAATATTACAGCTGCCAGGAAAGCAGCTCTGCATCCTTCCACATAAATAGCCTCATGTCCACAGGAGTAGGCCATATTCTTAAACATTAAATCGTTTGGCCTCTAGCTTGCTACATTATGATCTTCTCATTCTGTGAGTTTCAAAGAGGATAAAGCTCACTGGAGTCATTCCTAGACCGACTGGAGTTCATTCATTAAATCCATAAGTAAGATTTACATATGAATATGTTATGTGTCTTAGGGAGCCACAATCAACAGCAATCTCAAGATTTCCCATTCTATCATTATTAACATATCCTGGCTTCTCATTTTAGAGATGAAAAGCAATGGGGTCAAGGAAATAAGTTCTTAAAGTTCACTGAAATACTCATAACACAGTCACAGCAAGTATATGACTCCAAAATCCCAACTTGTGCTTCATTTTCCGTTCTATAACATACTTCTAAGAGGGAAAAAAAAGAGTAGGTTCAGATATTTGGCAGAAGAAAAAATTATCAAAGTCATTTCGTGGTTGTTTTAAAAATGCTACTTATCTACCCACATCTGGAACCCAAATCTGTATTTAGTTTGATAACCATATCATTCTCATGCTTCTCTTTTTTTTGGTATGATGAAGATATCTCATAAGCAGGATGCCAAGATTAATGATTTCTCCTGTGCTAAACAAAAAATGTCCTTCATAGATATGAGAGAACTGAATATGAAATGCTCAATTGGGAACCAGTCATTAACATTGGTTCTTAAATTCTTATGTTCTGGGGATTTCTCACTAGTAAAATGAGTGGGCTGGATTCTACCAATGGTTCACAAAGGTTTTTTGACTATGATCACAATAAATACAATATGAATGCGTGTGTGTATGCTTGCATCTCAAGCCTCATTCACAGAATTATAACTCATACAACATAGGATGCATCTTGAGACTTTCTATGCTACTTCTTTTTAAAAAGTTCATCACAGAGACAACTTATTAACTTGACTTTAAGAACTGCTAATGAGGATCCATTGGCAGATTGAAAAAAATCATCATTATTTGATCAATTATTTTATAACGGTTTAATTAGTATCTATGAGATGATATTAGATGGGAGATAGGAAAATGTTATGAAAAGAGCAAAAACACTATCCTTAAAAGAGACGTACAGACCAGCAGTTTAGCTCCATGGTTCTAGCACCTGCCTAGCAAGCCCAAGGTCCCTGGTTTGATTCCCGGTAACCACATACAATAATACCAGGTGTGGTGACTCATGCCTACCAGCAATCAGTACCACATACCACAATGCCAGACGTGGTGGCTCACACCTGTAATCCCAGCATTCGGGAGGCAGAGGCAGAGGGATTGCTGAATTTGAGGCTTGTCTAGGCTACATAGTAAGTTCAGGGCCAGCCTAAACTACAAAGTCAGAGCCTATCTCAAACAAAAAAAAAAAGAAGAAGAAGAAGAAGAAGAAGAGACATATCTAGTATGGTGTGTTTGATAAAAAGGGAAGAAAATTCCAACTGAATCAGCTAAAGCTGTTGAATAGGTTTAAGCAACGAAAAAACAGTAGGCAACCCAACTCCAGGCAACTGATTACAATAAGAAAAAGTAGTCTCCATCCCAAGTTGTGTGATTTTTGTGTCAACTGATTTCCTGCAGATCAACTGTGTTCCAAAATCAACTTAACAATTATTGGATATTCCTCTTTCCCTTTTCCCTACTTTGCAAAGATTAAAGTAGTTGACTAGGCCTTTTAAAATAAGAAATTCCAGGTACCAGGAGGTGAAGAAAATGCATGTTAAAGAGTACTCTGACTGAGGGACATTCCTCTGGGCACTTCATCCTCATTTTCACACTATCCATACTCCCAGCACTTGTGGATCTGTAGGTGTTTAGCAGTTGTTCCCCCTTCTCACCTCCAGAAATCAAACTGTACCATTTTTATCCAGCAGATGGAGGGAGAACACCAAAATCACTGCAGAGTAACCCAGGCCACAAAGACACCATCTGATTTCTCCTGAGAATTCAGATACTGAAAAGCAAGGATGTCACAGGACTGAAAACAAATTCTGGGCAAAATGGAGAAGGAGGTATTTTAGGTGACTTCTCATCCCCTGTCCTAGTAGGATGTCTTCTACCTAGATTCTCTGGGAAACATCTCTTTCTAAGCTTGGATATACCAACATGATCTTTCAATTTTTCTTCATTCTCCAAACCTTACAACACCTGTTAAAATTATACAATATTGGGGCTGGGGATTTAGCTCAAGTGGTACCGTGCCAACCTTGGATGCATAAGGGCTTGAGTTTGATCCCCAGTACCACAAAAAAAAAATTATACAGTATCTCTGTACTCTTCTGGGTCCAAGCCTTATGCAATGGTCTTCTAACCATAGCATTTCCTACTTCAGTAATCAGAGTTAGTCAGGATCTTGCCTTCTCTTGATACACAAGGTAGGAACCAGTAAGTACAGAGAGAGCACAATATATGCTCAGTGTTTGTATTTAGAAGAAAAGAGATATAAACTCTTAATCATACCAAACCTCTTCCAGTCTAGGTAGTTTTCTGAAGCCCTGTCTTTTTACTTGTTTCCTTTTTCACAGATCTATCTTTGTGCTCTTTAGGACTGACATAACTTTCATAGTCCATTTTCTGTTGCCATGAGAGAAAACCTGAGACTGAGTAATTTATAAAGACCAAAGGTTTATTGTGACTCATGATTCTGGAGACTGGGAGGTCCAACAACATAAAACTGGCATCTTCTTGGCTTCTGGTGAGGGTTATAATTCTATTTCCTAGTACTCAGAAAACCAAAGGGCAGATGGACGAGAGCAAACAATGGGCAGCCTTGCTTTATAAAACAACTACTCTGTGATAACTAATTCACTCCTATGAAAGCAAGAAGTCATTCATAAGAAAAAGCCATTAATCCACTCACTAAGGCAGTGATGACCCAGTCTCTTCTTAAATTCCAACACCACCACAATAGCAATCAAATTTCAGTATGTGTTTCACAGTGAATGAATCATATTCAAACCACAGAAGCAACATTGGTGGCTTGTCTCGGGAGGATGGCATTTTTATGAAATCACAGACCAACAGTTTTCTCCTTCCATGCACTTCTGTCATACAAAGATAGGTTAAACACACTCTTTCAGTCATTTAACTAGTGTGCTCTCCTGGGAAAGAAAGGCATCTATCTGATCAGAAGCCACTCCTCAAATAGAAACAGGTACAACAATGAACAGTCAGGTGAGGCACAAACCCCACAACTCCTTCCCTACCCACCCATTCAGTTAGGTAAGAAGGGCCCTTCCACATGTGTCCTCATGGCATAGGATTTATTATTAGTAAGAGAACAGGAAGGGATCATGTAACTTTTAACAAGCATTGAAGGTTATCATAAAGAGTCTGTGAAAACTAGCAATTCTGGGTATTCAGCATCAGTGAGGTGGAAAGATGTCAGAGAACACCTTCACTTTGAAAAGCTGATCTTGCCATCTTGGTTAGTTCTCCCAGGAGCTGGCTTCAATCCTATGATGGTGGCTAAAATATAATGCGACTGACAGGTACTTTCAAAGTTTTCAGTAACTGAACAATTCTGACCAAGTCACTGGAGTTTTTTCTAAATGTTTTAAAATCCTGCATTCGCAGCAGAAAATAAAAAGAACATAGTATTTTTTAAAAGGATAAGAACAGGAACCTGAAGTAGTAAGAGAAAAGGAAGAGTTATGAGTAACTTTTGGGCAGGATGTGACAGAATGTCACCAATTAACTGCTTTAGCTATCGCTTAGTGCATTCATGTCCTGGGCTGATTAGTGAAACCCAAGAGGAAGATGTGTTCTGACAAACAGCAGTAAAAGTAAAGCAGCTTTACCTGAAAATGTTTCAGGAACCGGGTCCATTTCTTTTTAAATGTAACAGGGTTACATTTCTTTTTAAGGAAAAGTCAACCTGTAAGTCCTGTACAAAGAACCAAGTGCAAAATGCCTATGCTGCTGACAGTATTTCCTCTGTTTTTTGCTTTCCTTACGACCTCTTTCTCTTTGAAAGCGCTGCATTTTCCCTTTTCTGATCTAGTCTTTCCTGCTGCAGGTATAAACCAAAGATTGCAATAAGCATCCTCCAAGCCTTCAGCCAACAAATACGCAGACCTGTTTGTGCTCGGGGACATGCAGCAAGTACCTAAGGCAGACTTGAGGCCGCAAGAGGGTTGAGCATCAGGGTTTGTCAGTACAACCAAGAAAGCTGAAGAAGGCGGGGAGATACTGCCGCACGGAGTAGAGACGAGATGATTTCGCCAGTTCACCGGTCGTCCCCGAGCAACTCCTGCTCCGCAAAAGCTCGAGTCGGGAGAATTAACACTTTCACCTCGACCAACCATTTACCCTTCCGTGTGAACAAGGACAGCGACCCCTTCCCAGAGCTAGAAGAAAGGAAGGCCTGAGCTTACGGAGTGAGGTCGGCGGACGAGGACTCTACCCACTTGCTCCGGCAGTGGACACGTGACCTCCACGCACTAGCTAAGGCCAGGCTGCGCCAGGTCTCCCACTCTAACCCCAAATCGCCACCTCCCACCGGTCCTTCTGGGATCCCCGAGAGGCAGAGAAAAGGCGAAAGGGCGGGGGGCGGGGGGCGGGGGGCGGGGGCCCCTCCCCGGGGCGGGGGGGGCGGGGGCCCCGGGGCGGGGGGGGCGGGGGCCCCTCCCCAAGGCCAGTTCAAACACCCTCTTTCTTATCGCGAGAAGGCGGAGGCTCTCAAACGAAAGGCGCACGCGCGGATTTGGGCTCTTGCCGCAGGCCCCGCCCCTAACGGCGGACTCCCATTGTGACGCGCGGCCCAGGTCACGGGGCTCCTCCCGACGCTGCTTGTCGCCAGGGCAACCAGAAAGGACGCCGACAAACCGGACGCCGTAGGCGGCGGCCACAAGGGTTGCGGTGATGTACAACTCGGTGCACGGTCTGCCATTTCTCCCAGGCACGTCCTTTAGGGACATCACGGTGAGAACTTAGATGCCCACCCCCACCTGTCCCTACCTGGCGAGCTTGAAAACCCGCCTAGTGCATCTGTATTCTCTGCTCCCTCTTCAAACGTGTCCTCCGTCCCCAGTTCTTCCTGGCCGAGGTTCCGCTGTCCTCCCCTGCCAGCCTCCCTCACCCACCCTCTGCCTTCTGCCCTCCACCCCATTCCTCCTTAGCGTTGGCTCTGCACCTTGGCAGTGGGCAGCCCGCGTGCACAGCCCCCTCGTCGCGCTCCTGTTCTGCTCTAGCTCCCACCCCTTCTCTCATCGGTCTCCGTGCGCCCTCCCTTCTTCCGCTCCCAGCTCTCCCTGACCTAGATCCCAGGCGCTGTCTCGCTACTTGTCCTTATCTCTCGACCTCCGCCCATCACCCACTCAGCTCCCTCCACTTCTACGTTCCTCCTGTCCTTTCTCCCTATTCCCATCCTTCTGGCCCTGCCCTCTGCCTGCTAATTCTGGTCACAGTAATCTCTCTCCTTCCAGCCACTTCCTGTTTTGTGCCCGTGTCTGTTCTACGCCTTGGTTGCTTTTTGCCAGGTCTCTTTCCCCATTGTGGTTTAAACTCCTTAACCCTGTCCCTTTCCCTCTGGCTTCTTTATAATTTGATCCTAACCTCTGCCTGTCTCTCAATCTCTCTCCCTCCTCCTCCTCCTCCTCCCCTCCCCTCCCCTCCCCCTCCCTCTCTCTCTCCCTCTCTCTCTCACTCTCTCCCTGTCCCCTTCTCCCTTTTCCTCTCCGCCCTCCTTTCCACCCCTTTCCCTCTTTTGTTCTCCCTCTCCCTTTTTCCCCTCCCCATTCTTCCCCCTCCCTTTCTCTCTCCCCCACCTCTTTTTTCTCCCTCCGTCCTGGTTTCTCTCCAAAATTTGCTCATTTTCCTCCCAAACCATCCTTCCCTGCTTTGTAAGAGATAAGTATACTTTTCCCTCTGACATTTTCTAGAAAACATTTTCACTGAGATTGTTTTGCTCTGTTCACCAACCTTAAGAGCTTTTACTCATGTTCTTTAGACAAAATTAAAAAGAAATTTAATAACAGCATCTTGAATTCTCTTTTTCCTTTTGACATAGTTTAGCTCTTAAATTTAGCATTTGTTTTAATTCTAATAATGTTGCTAAAATGCATGTTCTGGAAAATCATTATAGAGAATCAGAAAACATCATAGATGAGCCAATAATGATTAATATAGTTTAATAATTTGAACTCATTCCTCATAATCGTAAAGTTAAAATATTAGTCAACTTATTTTCTTCAGGATAATGAATATAAATTTAAATTAAAAGTGAGGTTAGAGAATTTGTATTCTGTCTTTTCTCTTATTCTTGCATTGAGGCAGAAGTTCACAAATTTTCAGTTTCAGTGAACTTCAGTTATATGCAATTTAGAATATGTAGGCAGGCCACAGATTTAGCTCAGAGGTTCCAGCGACTGCCTCCCAAGCGCAAGGTCCTAGTGCCGGGCGTGGTGGCTCACGCCTGTAATCCCAGCACTCGGGAGGCAGAGACAGGAGGATTGCTGAGTTCGAGGCTTGCCTGGGCTACATAGTGAGCTCAGAGCTAGCCTGAACTACAAAGCGAGACCCTGTCTAAAAAAAAAAAAAAAAAAAAAAAAGCGCAAGGTCCTGAGTTCAATCCCCGGTAACCACATACAATGCTGGGCGTGGTGACTCACGCCCACCAGCAATCAGTACCACATACCACAGTGCTGAGCGTGGTGGCTCATGCCTGTAATCCCAACACTCAGGAGGCAGAGACAGGAGGATTGCTGAGTTTGAGGCTTGCCTGGGCTACATAATGAGCTCAGGGCCTGCCTCAACTACAAAGCAAGACCCTGTCTCAAAAAAAAAAAGGAAAGAAAGAGGAGGGAGGGAGGGGGAGAGGGAGGGAGAGAGAGAGAGAGAAGAAAGAAGAAGGAAGGAAGGAAGG
>PVIC010035902.1:0-18823 GCA_004025085.1 Thryonomys swinderianus
CCCGCGCCGCGCCGCCCCGCCCCCGCCCCCGTGCCGCGCCTCCGCTCCGCTCCCCGCCGGCACAGCGCCCCCTGGCGCCCCTGGCGCTCCCGCCGCGCGGCGCCTTTAAGGTGCCACAGGGTGCGGGGGGCAGCCCGTGCCAGCGCGTCCCGCCGGCTGCGCGGGCGACGGCCACACAAAGCGCGGCGGCGGGGCCGACCCGGGCGCCCGCCCCGCCCCCGCCGCGCCCCGCGAAGTTGGTTCCGCGAACTCTTTCCAGGCCGCTTCCCCCATCTGACACCGGCCCGCGCTCCCAGTCATCACTCCGCTGCGCTAATTGCACATGCAAATATGCAAATGCGTATTAATTAATTACTATACTAATTAGTTCTGTGGTATTTGCGAGTAATAAATCATTGGATGGAGCGGGGAAGCTGGAGACCTGGCCCATTTTCATTCTGCATAAAATTTTAATGGTCTCTGGCTGATCCGGGCCGGGCGCGCGCGGGGCCTCTTAAAGGGCCAGCGGAGGGGGCGGGCGGCGGCCCCGCGCCTGGCAGGAGCTGCTCGCCGAGAGCGGTGGCTGCTTCCGCCCCCCGGGCCGCGTGGCCCGGCCGGGGAGGAGGCTGAGCGCTTCAAGGGGGAAGGAAGGCGGGGCGCGGGGAAGCGCGGGCCGGGGCCCTGGGCCCAGAGAGCCAGGGGACGAAAGAAACTCCGTCCCGGGATGACTGGGTAAACTGAGGCACGGGAGGCCGGTCTCTCCCCGCCCCCTGCTCCCAGGGAGGTCCTGGGCCCAGAGTCTTTTCTCGTCTCTTGAGGGGCACCAAGAGTGAGGGTGCCTGGGCTCTCCCCTTCCGCATGACCAGCCCGCTGCCCCGCCCCCGTGGGCACCAGCTGGCACCCTGGCAGAGCAGTCCTGGGCTAGAGTGGGCCCCTGGGATCCTGCTTGATTTCCAGGACTGGTCAGAACTCGGGTACGGGGAAGGAGCTGGCTGCCTCTCCATCTCCTAGACTGGGGGCTGCCCAACCCTGAGTCCGGGGGTACCCGCGGGGGCACACTGGAGGCGAGGGCTGTCGGGCTTGTCTTGAGTGGCACCCGGATGCCAAGGCCTCCAGTCTGGCGGTGCCACCTTTGAGTCCCGACCCCAACATGCCCTGGCTGGCAACGTGTATGAGGCTTCCTGGCCAGACGCCATGAGTGCTGTCCCCACCCCGCTAGGGCCTAGGGACGGGAAGGGACCGGCGGGGGTCAGCCCCCCTGGGTCGAGGAGTGGGGTCTGAAACCTCGTTTGGCTTCTCCCTGCTCCTCCCCACCCTGCTGCGGTCGGCCCTGCTGCACGTCCTCAGCTGGGAGCTGGGCCCTGAGCCAAGGCCTTGATGGACCAGGAGGGTCCCCGGCACAGAGAGGTGATGAAGTTCCTCTGGGCCACACAGGGCGGAAGGGGCCGGCCAGGCTCAGTCAGGGCTGCAGGAGAGCGTCTCACCAGGCTGCCTGATGCCTCAGTGTGCGGGACACGGGCCTGCGGAGGTCACGGCACCCAGAGCAGGAGAGGAAAGGCCTCCTGCACAGTACATCTTTACTTTTATTTATTTTTCTATTAATTTTTGTTCTTCCGAGCTAAGGTTTCGCTATGTAATTCAAATTGGCCTTGAACTTGCTGCGATCCTCCTGCCTCAGCTTCCTTGGTGCTAGGATTCCTGGCATGTGTCATCATGCCATATGTATGTGTGTATATATAGGTTTATAGATGTATATACATTTTATATGTCTTACCATGTGCATCAACTAGTTTAATTTTCAGAATTCTGTTCTTATTTTCCCCATCTCAGTATCACTGAGGAAGGGAAGAGGTTCAGTGAGCTGCCCAAGGTCAGGCAGCTGTCAAGTAGCAGGTCCGGGATTTGAACTTCCGAGCTGGGGTCCTTTCCAGCCAGCTTCCACGCCGTACTGCACGTGCAGCTTGGCCAGCTGGACGCCCTCCCCGTCCGGCTGCCAGGGACCCACGCGTGGCAGACCCGCACCGGGTTCCTTTTGTTTTGACTGTCTTGTTGGTCTTTTGAGCCCAGGTTCCGTTGTGTAGCCTAGGCTGGCCTTGAACTCATGGAGATCCTTCTGTCTCAGTCTCCGCAGCAGTGGGATGACGGGTGTGTGCCACCTCACCTGGCCCTGGGCGTCACTGGAACCTGCAGGTCCAGGGTTAACGTGGCCACACCTGCCGTGGATCCCGGAGTTACTGGACCGAGTGACCATCCGGGGCGCCCCGGCCGCCTCCGCCATCCACCTCGGCAGTGCAGGCTGCACTGGGTCCTGGCGTCCGCGGCCTCTGCCATCCTGAGAGAACATAGGGCCGTGCCAGCTTCTGCATTGGCATCTGTCGTCCAGACCACCCTGAGCCAGGAACCCCGGACTCCCGCGACCGCAGAGAGAAGCTGGGCCAGCCCACGATCCTGTACCCCTGGGGACTTGTGGGGCTCCTCAGGGGGCCTGGACCCTCCTCTCTGAGGACTGGGCAGCCCTGGACACCTTCGGACCTGAGCTGGGGCTGGGGTTCTCAGGGTGGTCTTGGGCTGCAGCCCACCAGGAGAGACAGCGACTCCCCTGAAGACCCGAGGAGCGGGGTCCCCAGGGTGCCCCCAGCCCCCTCTCTGGGAATAGGGAGTAAGGGGGGTGCTGGGAAGCAGGCATAGGGCCGACTGGCGGCTCCGAGCCTCTTCTGCAGCCCCCGGGGCCGGGGCCCGGGCAGGAGGAGGGGGCCGAGCAGCTGCTGGCGATTTATTACGCAGTCACGGAAAAATTGGTTTATAAATTAACAGCTGTTTTAACTTTAGGGCCTCTTCTTCAGGGAATGGAAGCAGCCGACTGGACCGGGGTTGGAGAGCGTGCGGGGCTGGTGCAGGGAGCGGGCGGCGGCGAGCCCAGCAGCTGGCATCTTCGGGGCGGCCTCATCTGGCACCTTGGGGGGCACCAGGCCGTGGCCAGAGCAGGAGGTCTCCAGGTACCTGGGCCCAGGCTGCCCACTGGGGCCGCAGCCAGCTCTTCGCGCAGCGTCCACGTGGGGGCCTCAGCGGGCGCAGAGAGACGACGATGCTCCTTGCCGCCACCAGAGGGCGGCAGGGACTCGTGGATCTCTACAGCCGCCAGGTCAGGCCCAGCGCGGCGCAGGGGAGAAGCTGGCCCAGTTCACACCGTTGTCCTCCTCTGTCCGTGCTGAAGTCCTGAAGGTGTGAAAGGCATCCGTGAAGATCGAGGGCCGCCCGGCCTGTGGTGCACGGTGCACGCCTGTGATCCCAGCACTGGGGGGGCCGGGGCAGGAGGATCACTGTGAGTCTGAGGCCAGCCTGGGCTCCATAATAATAAGTTGAAGGCCGGCCCGGGCTACAGAGTGAGACCCTGCCCTAAAAACAAAATAAAACAAAACAAAAACCGCCTGAGGGTGCGGTGAGAGGACACCCACCATCCATTTCTCTGATTCCCTTGTTTAGTCATTCACTGCACAGTCCGTGCTAAGGTACAAAGTGCCCACTCACCGGATCGCGTGTGTGGCGGACACACTTGTGCTCCAGCACTCTGGGAGGCTGCGGCAGGAGAACCGAAATTTGAGCCCAGTCTGGACAACTTACCATTTCGTGAGACCCTGTCTCAAAAGGAGGGCACACACAAGGACCCGAGTTTGATCCCCGGTACCGCAAAAAAAAAAAAAAAAAAAGGAGGTGGGCTGGAAGGTAGCCCTGTGCAAAGACCCTGGGAACCTTTGGAAAACTGTTAATTAAAATTAAAAAAAAAAAAACAGTGGGAGGAACTCATATCAAACAGCCTGCTGGGAGTTCTCTGGGGAGACTAATTCGGTTGTGGGTAGCAATGCTTCCGGGCGATGGAGAGGTTCCATACCTTGTGTTCATGTGCTATGTAAAGTTTTCAAAAATTCTTTGAAGTGAATACTTCAAAAAGGTGCATCTTGGGCCGGAGATTTAGCTCAGCGGTTCCGGCGCCTGCCTCGCAAGCGCAAGGTCCTGAGTTCGATCCCCCCGGTGACCACATACAGTGCTGGGCGCGGTGACTTATTTCCATCAGCAATCAGTACCACATACCACAGTGCCGGGCGTGGTGGCTCACGCCTGTCATCCCAGCACTCGGGAGGCAGAGGCAGGAGGACTGCTGAGTTCGAGGCTTGCCTGGGCTCCATAGTGAGCTCAGGGCCAGCCTGAAGTACAGAGCAAGACCCTGTCTCAAAAAAAAAAAAAAAAAGGTGCATCTTGTCTGTAAACGCTAACTCAGTGAAGTGTTTTTGTTGCTGTTGTTTGGTTTGGTTTTGGTTTTGGAGACTCAGTCCTGCTGTGTCGCCCAGGCTGTGTTTCATCTTCCCAGCTCAGCCTCCTGTGTGGCGCGGCTCACAGGTGTTCAGGCTCCAGGGCGCCTGGACTCTACAAAGCTATTTATTTTTTGTTAGTAGTTTTGTTTTGTTTTGTTTGAGACAGGATCTCACATTGTAGCTCAGGCTCGCCTTACCTCGTTGTGTCAACCAGGCTGGCCTGGAACTCTCAGTGATCCTCCTGTCTCAGCCTCCCAAGTGCTAAGATAACATGTGTTTGCCCCCACTCCTAGGAATAAAGTTGATTTTTTTTTTGAGACAAGGTCTCGCTTTGTGGTTCAGGCTGGCACTGAGCTCACTATGTAGCCCAGGCAAGCCTCAAACTCAGCAATCCTCCTGCCTCTGCCTCCCGAGTGCTGGGATGACAGGCATGAGCCACCACGCCCAGCACTAAAATTGATTTTTTTTTTTAAGAGGTAAACAGGGCCGGAGGGTTAGCTCAGTGGTTCTGGCGCCTGCCTCGCAAGCGCAAGGACCTGAGTTCGATCCCCGGTAACCACATATAATGCTGGGCGTGGAGACTCACACCCACCAACAATCAACACCGCATACCACAATACCGGGCGTGGTGGCTCACGCCTGTCATCCCAGCACTCGGGAGGCAGAGGCAGGAGGATTGCTGAGTTCGCGGCGGCTTGCCTGGGAACCATAGTGAGCTCAGGGCCAGCCTGAACTACAAAGCGAGACCCTGTCTCCAAAAAGAAAAAAAAAAAAGAGGTAAACACCCAATATGAATCTATGGAATGAACAAATGTATTACTCAGTGTCTCACCTGTCTGGTGACACCTTCGTCCTGTCTGAGGGTCCCCATGTGTCCCAGCAACGAGCCTCAGAACTTTTGTCCTGGCCACATCCCCCAAGTCCCTGCCTCCCCTTGAGGCAAGGAAAGACACTTGTCTCTCCCAAGCTGCCTCCCAGAATTTCTGGGCCCTCCTTTCCAGCTGTGTGTGCCAGCCTTGCCAGCTCAGTGCGCCAAGGTCATCCATGACCATGCCCAACTGCAGACCTCGGTGCCAGCCACACATTGCCGAAACCTGGCCAATGCTGCCACCTGCTGGTCTTTTACAGAACTGCAGTCCCAGAGCTGCAGGGAGGACAGAAACTTTAGGCGGTTTTTTTGTGGGATTTTTGTTTTTGGCTTCGGTGTTTTGCGGTTCCAGAGGTCGAACTCGGATCTTGGGATCCTGTGCGTCCAAGGCAGGCGTGGTACCACGCCTTGAGCTAAATCCTCGGCCTAAGGACGGAAACTTTGAAGGCCAAGAGGAGCCTGAGCTGGGGGCTGGAGACACCTCAGCCGATGGACTCGTTGCTGTACCAGGTGGGCTTTGAGACTAAAGGAAATGGAGGCTCACAGAAGCTACGAGATCCGTCCGGGCTTGCACGATGAACTACAGACCTGAGATTCCTCCCCAGGCTGTCAACATGCCCAGTGTTATTTCTTCTTTGTGAGACAGGCTTGAACCGTCCAGTGATCCTCCTGCCTCAGCCTCCCATCTGCGGGACCCCAGGCGTGGGCTATCACACCTGACTTTCCGGTTTAGGCCTGTCCGGGAGACATCTTGCCTGAGGAGAAGGAGGACATGTTGCCCACAGTCACCTCTCGTAGCTCCCTGGAGAGTGGAGGCTCACGGGGGAGCGCGCTCGCTGTCAGTCCGAGCAGGAAACCCACAGCTCAGCTAGACTTAAGTCAAACGAGGTCTCGAACGGGTGGCGCGGACCTAACCGCCCCGCGCTTCTAACTCAGGAATAATAACCCAAGAGTGGCATGTGATTTTGCATCTCATTTGCATGTGATTAATTCCAGCCCAAAGTGAATGAGGTCACCCTGGCCCGCCCCGTGTGGCCCCACCCAGGCGCCCCCCAGCCCTTGCAACCCCTCCCCCGCCAGCCGATCGCTCTGTGGCTCCCAGAAGACCCGTCATCTTCCTCGGACGCCCACGCGGCCTCCACCGCCCGCCGCCCACCGGAAAAAAACTTTTCCCCAAGTTCTGGAGAAGTCGCGTAGGATCCAGGAGAGAAAAATCAAAGTAATAAAACCTCATTTAATTCCTAACGGAGGGCAGAGCTGCGAGCTGCAATTATCTTAATGCCGAGCTATTTTTGTTCTCCCCATGGCTGTCTCCTGCCTCTCTGTCGTGAGCCTTCCCTTCTCTGCTTCCCTCTGTCTCTCCATCTCTCACATGGCTTTCTGCCCCCCCCCCCCTTCCTACCAGCCTGGGCTCTGCGAGATTCTGGGTCCCCGAATATGTCCTTCATAAATAGGCCCTACCAGGTGTGGTGGCACACGCCTGCCATCTCAGCTCTGGGGAGGCTGAGGCAGGAGGGTCGCTGGGAGTTCAAGGCCAGCCTTGGGTACACAGTGAGTTCAAGGGCACACAAACTAGGCAGCGAGGCCTGTCCATAAAGGAAACAGGAAATGAACAAGGCCCGCTGCTGAATGGAGCCTCAGCAGTGTGTCCCTGAGGCCTCTTCTGTCCCCCTGGGCACCCAGGTGCAGGTGGAAGCCCCTGTCTGTCTCATGTCCCTCAGCCCGAGGCCAAGTCCCTTCCCCCACCAGGATCCATGTCCTTCTTGTGACCCTTTTTACTCCTCAGTCACTGCCAACCTGGTCGCTGGCACTCCCCACCACACCCCAGAGGGAAAATGGGTTGTGGGCCAAGCCAGGGGCTGCCAGAGATGCCCACACCCCTGGGCTAGCAGCCTGGCATCCGGCTGTTTCCCGGGCAAGTATAAAAGTCAACAAACACACAGGGACTGGAGCCAGGCCCAGGTTGGAGGAGGTGGCGGTCAGTGGAGAGAGCGGAGATGTGCCCTCCTGCCACCCTCCCTCACCTGAAGTGGGCCCTGACTTGGAGCTGGGCAGACACTGTGCCCCTGACCCCACTGCCCCGAGAGTCCTCTGGGCTCTCGCTGGGCCAAGGCACCCGTGTGCTGGTGGAGTTAGGAGGAGGGAGGGCTCCTGGCTGTGCCAGGCCAGGAGTGACCTGAAGAGAAGCCGGCCAGCACGATCAGGGCCCGGGGGAGGGCACACGTGCTCACGCGCACAACTTCCAGAGGGGCCAGGGGACCTCCGCTCTGGCACGGACAGAGGAACGAGGACCTGCAGCCCCGGCGCCCCTCTCCACCCTCAGATGCCCAAGGCACATCTGTCGAGGGCAAGGCCGGCACCTGGGGGCTCCCGCACACCGCTCTCCCCCTGCCGTTCCCGGGATGGCACGTGTCCCGCAGGGCAGTCCCCAAGCCCCAGCCGCGCTCGGGGACACACCAAGCAGGGACGCTCCTTGTGCCCCTCCTGGGCCGCGGCCCGGTCCCCGGCGGCCTGCAGGCCCGTGATCCCAGCCTGTGAGCTGGCGTCGGCGCGTCACCTTGACAGCCTTGACGCGCTCCCACGCCCCCGCCCGCCCCTGCACACACGCAGGACGCCCACGCGCTGCCACTCACGCGCGTCTCTGACATTGACACACTCGCTCGCACACGCACAGCTCACACCACCAGACGCCCCCACGCCCCCCACTCCAGGCCCCTGCACCGCTCCCTGCCACGGTGACTGACGCGTGTCCTCCCACGCGCCCCTCGTCCAGGACGCTCGCTTTCTAGGACACCCCCACTCCGGCGTGACATGTGCCACTCTGGCGGGCCTCCGCCAAACTCCGAGCGCCAGGGCCACCAAGTGGCGAACGCCGCCCGTGTCCCGCCGCCCCTCCTCCCATCCCTCCGGCTGCTGGACGCCAACGATTGTGCAGCGCAGGCCGGGGGGGCGGGGGCCGCAGGGGGCCCCCTACCCCACCGCCGGCCCCGCCCCCGACTCCCGGCCCCGCCCCCGACTCCCCCGGCCCCAGGAGGGGGCGCGGTGCTCGACGCTCATTGGCCACCGGCCCTGTCCCGCCCCCCCCCCGCGCGGGTGCCACCCCGGGAGGGCGGAGCCGGGCTGGGACCCCGGCTGAGCCCCGCGGGAGCGACGGGGACCGGGACGCGGGCGGGGCGGGCGCCGGAGGGGACGCGGGACCCGCGAGTAGGGCAGAGGGCAGTCGGCGGCAGCGCGGAGCCCAGAGGGAGACGCCGCGAGCCCGGGGCGTAGCGAGCCCGGCCGAGCCCCGCGCAGGTGCCTCCTGGGCGGGACGCGGGAACCGCTCCGCTCCTGAGCTGCTGCCCCGACCCCTCCTCCCCTCCTTCCCGCCGCCCTCGCACCCCGGGACCCCTGGCCGCCCGGCGGCTGGAGCAGCGCGCGGGCGCGGAGCCGGGACGCAGCCGGAGAGCCCGGGGCGCGCCTGCCATGGACCCCAAGGACCGCAAGAAGATCCAGTTCTCGGTGCCCGCGCCGCCCAGCCAGCTCGACCCCCGCCAGGTGGAGATGGTAAGGAAGGGCCGCGCCCGCCGCAGGGCCCCGCCACCCGGCCCGGGACCCCGCGGCTGCACCCAGGGTGGGGGCGCGGGCGGGTCCGCGCCTGGGTCTCGGCGAGCCGCGCAGCGCCAAGTCCGCCGGACGCGCACAACTTTTCCCCGGCTCCGGCCCGGAATCTGGCCGAGAGCGTCGGCAGCTGGCCTCGGGACGTCCTTTCTGGGGACCGTCCTCTCCCCCGCAGGCCCCCTCCCAGGAGGACCTCCTGTCACGGGCCAGCCCCGGAGCTGGCACGCGCAGCTGGAGACCCCCAGCCACAGCCGGGGTCGTGGCCCTCCCTCGCTGCTTCCGCTCTCGGGGTCTGCCGGGCCACAGCCCCGGGGAGCACCTGTTGCCGGCGGGAGGGTGGAGCGGCCGTGGTGGGCCCGCGGGCGGGGGCAGCTCCGGCCCAGCTCAAGGCTCCGGCGCTTTTCCCTGGAGCCCGGAGGGGCCTGCTTAGGCGGCAGCCGGCGGCCGGTGTGAGCGCCGGCCGGTGGGGCTGCTCCTCCCGCCCAGCCTGGCTCGGGGCACTAGGTAGAGTCCCCGCCTGAGAAGAGCTGCCTGAGGGGCCCCGTCCCCGCCTCCGAGGCCCCCATACCGTCTGGTAGCCCAGGGTGGCTTTGGAGGTGACCACTGTGCCTGCTGGGTCTGGACGTAGCTCCTCCGTAACCCTCGTGCAGACCTTAGGTGGGCAGGCTGTGTCTGTCCCGAGGGTCCAGCCTGGAAGAGGAGAGCCCTCTGGGTAGGAGGAGGAAAGGAAGACCCTAGCTCTGGAGTGGCCATGAAAGGGACAGAACTGGGTTGGGAACCACGGGGCTGGCCATGCTGGGTTTTTCTAGTCCTTTGGATTCGGTGTGTGCTGTGTGACCTTGAGCGTGTTACCGAACCTCTCTGAACCTGGGGTTTTTATCTGTGTATGAAACAGGGCTGAGGGAGCGACAGCGTTTCTTCAGCTCGGGGAGTCTTTGGTTCAAAGGCTGCTCTCTCCCGCCGGAGGTGGGGCGCATGCACCTGGGGTGTCTATCCCACAGGCATCCATCCTCTCTCTCTCCGTCCATCTCCTCAGATCCGGCGCCGGAGGCCAACCCCCGCCATGCTGTTCCGGCTCTCAGAGCACTCCTCACCAGGTAGGGCCCTTGCCTGCCTCCCCTTTCCAGGGACAGAGGGCAGAGCTGAAGCCTGGGGAGTCTGGGAGCCCGCATTGCCAGGTGGGAATGGCGGAGATTTTTCAGGCAGTGACCTGACTTCTTTCTCTACTGTCTGCCATGTGCTTGGTGCCTCTACAGAGGAGGAGAACTCGCCCCACCAGGTGAGTCTCGGGGCCAGCTCACAGAGGGAAGCCAGGCCTTAGGGGTGGAAGGACAGCCCCTGCAGTGCCAGCCAAGCAACACAAGGTGCCACTCAGTGCCATGCTGCGAGGGCACATTAGCATATCAATGGCACCTCAGAGAGGGCCAGGCTGAGCTTAGATCCTCCCCCACTGCACTCAGCAAGCGGACCCAGGCCCAGGCCCAGGCAGTCCTGAACCACAGTGGGGGTCTGTTGGCAGAGGCTGGAGCAGTTGCCCGCCCTGTCCTGCTTCAGCGGGGTGTCATGGAGGGGGAGGGGGGCCTGGGGAGCCCCCTGAGTCCTCCATTCCCCACAGAGAGCCTCAGGAGAGGGCCACCACCTCAAGTCCAAGAGACCCAACCCCTGTGCCTACACTCCGCCCTCGCTGAAAGGTACCAGCCCTGCCATGCGTGCACTGTCCCCTGGGATGGGCCGACACGGGGCCGTGAGGGGTGGCTTCCAACCCAGTGGCCAGTGTTGGCGGGGCCCCACCTGCAAGACACAAGGTGCCTGATGGCTGAGAGAGCATGAGGAGCCTGTGGGGGACAGGGAGGGGCAGCTGGCCCCGACAGCCAACAGGCCCTGCCTGCTCTGCCAGGCCAGCCTGGGCCGGACCCCTGGGCAAGGTGCCTTCTTTTTTTTTTTTTTTTTTTGAGGCAGGGTCTGGCTTTGTAGTTCAGGCTGGCCCTGAGCTCACTATGTAGCCAAGGGAAGCCTCGAACTCTGCAGTCCTCCTGCCTCTGCCTGCCGAGTGCTGGGGTGACAGGCGTGAGCCGCCACGCCCAGCATTGTGATATGTGGTACCTGGGATTGAACTTGGTACCTTGCACTTGCCAGGCAGGCATTGGAACCACTGAGCTAAATCCCCAGCCCACGGTGCCTTCTCAGATCCCCTTTGCCGTTAGACCTTCCCTTTCCTGCTCCTCAGCTCTGTAAGGAAGGGTGTGTACCGAGCCACTGTGCTGGCACTGTGCCACTGCATCTGCCTAGGATGCCTGAGGCCCTGGGTCAACCCCCAGCACCCACCCCAAAAAGGAAAGCTAAGGTTTGGAGACCAACTCCCCAGGGCCTGCCCTGCTGGGCCCCTGGTCTCCAACCCTGGGGAGAGCTCACGGGATGGGCGTGTGGACTTGGGCCTGAGAGATCAGAGGAACCAGGGACAGAAGAGTGACAGAGGCTTCCAGGCCACCAGGCCCGGTCTCTGGCCGGGGACTGTGGGAGCTGTACCTGAAGAAGATGGGGTGCTGACTTGGGGTGAAGGCCCCCTCTCCCATGATCCCTAGGGCCATTCCCAGAGCTCCCTGGGAGGGCGGAGAGGTTCCCACACCAGCCAAGGCACCAGGAGCGCCGGCCACTGCCTCCCAGGCTGGGCGCGGAGGGGCTCCTCGTCTGTCCCCAGGACAGGGGCATGAAAGGAAAGCTGCGGGACGCGGCAGTGCGGAGGTCCAGGCCCCAGTGCAGGGCCGGGAGAGGCGATGGCTCAGGAATGAGGCCCCATCCCAGCCAGGGGCACCGGCTGTCCCCGGGGTTTTGTTGAGGGGTGCTGGGGCTCAAACCTGGGGCGGGCTAAGCACGTGCTGGTCCCGTGACACCCGCAGCCTCCCTCGCTCTTGACGTGGGTGGTTGGGTGAGCAGGGAGGAGGGAGGAGGTTGGACAAGGACGGCACCAGCTACTGCTGGGCTGGGGCTCATGGTGCTTCAAAAGAAGGGCTCGCCTGGTGTGGCGGCGCACGCCTGTCATCGCGGTGCTTGGGCGGGAGGACAGCCCGGGCTACACGGGGGGCCGTGTCTCAAACCAAAAAGAAAAAAGATGGTGTCTTGGTCAGGGAGAGTTCGGGGCCCAGAATGGAGAGGCTAGAAGAGACATCCAAAGAGAAAGGTGAAGGGAGAGGGAGGGCGGCCCCGCGGGGCCTGCGTGCACACTCTTGGGGGTCACGACCGCTGTCCCCCTGCCCGGGCCCTCCTGCCACCTCCTCTTGCTCCAGTCGAAGCGGGACCTGGCACAGGAGGGTGCTGAGCGGGGCTTCGGGCCTTTCAGGGGGCTCAAGGGCCCTCGGGGGAGGGCGGACTAGGGAGGGGCTGGCCGAGCTCCAGCATCACGCTTGGCTCCAGGGAGCCGGCTGAGCGCTCAAGGCCGGGGCATGGCCATTTATTGGGGTTTTATTGCCTGAGTCGCTTGCCCAGAGCCAGCAGGAGGTGCGGGCACACACAATGCTCCCTCTGTGCCTGTCCCCGAGTTGGCAGGATCTCGGGGCCCTGTCTGTGCCCCAGAGGTTTCCAAACCCCTGTTGGGGTGACTGCCCACCCCGCCCACCAGCCCGTGGCTGTGAACTTGGTGTCCCAAGCTCTCAAATCCCACTCGCCCATGGGGCCCTTGCCCCGCCTCCGCGCGGCCCATCCGTGGGGACTTTCCCGCCTTCCTTCCCGGCGCTCTCTGAGCAGTCCTGGGGTGGGGTGTTGGCAGCTTTTTAGGTCACCGCAGAGGGAGCTGGGAGCTTGGGGATGTGGGTCAAGATGTCGGGGGCTGCGCCGGAGCGGGTCACTTCCCCAGGCACGGACTTCTGTAGACAACTGTTCTCGGTCCCAGAATCGGCCCTGCAGCAGGGCTGTGGATAGGCATCCAAGACCGGGTGGCACCGTGGAGCCGGGGACAGGATCTGAACAGGCAGTGGACCCCAAGCAGGCTGGCACCCCCAGAGACGGGGAGAGCAAGTCTGCAGGCCCGGCCCGAAGCCTGCCACCTCTGCCCGGGGTTAAGCTGGTCCGCAGGACCGGCAGGCCTGGCAGAGCCAGCCCCCGCCAGGGGACCCTGAGCCGCTGCTGTGCTCGCCTGGACTTGCCCGGCCTGCCACCCCATGGCGAGGAGCACTTCCTGGTGCCAGTCCCCACGCAGCCAGCATCCCAGGACATCTGCAAACCAACACGAGGCTGTCTGCCCCCTGCTGCTGCTCCTGCTTTGGCTGGCTCTGGCCCGCAGCCTTGAGTTGGGCCCCAGGGCTGGGCACACCCAGGGAGGGAGCGCTGGGGCTGCTGCCCGCGGCCGACCCTCCCTGCCTGGGGCCCGGTCAGCCGTGCAGCGCATCGCCGAGTCCCACCTGCAGACCATCAGCAACCTGAGTGAGAACCAGGCTTCGGAGGAGGAGGAGGACGAGCTGGGGGAGCTGCGGGAGCTGGGGTACCCAAGGGAGGACGAGGAGGAGGAGGAGGACGACGAGGAAGAGGAGGAGGAGGAGGAAGACAGCCAGGCCGAGGTCCTGAAGGGCATCAGAGGCCCTGGTAAGCTGAAAGGACCAGGACACGTGAGTGTGGCCCCACACCCGCTCCTGGGTCACAGCACAAGACCTTCCCCACCCCACCCCACCCACGGGAGCCTGGAGTGGCCCATCAGAGCCTCGGGCTCCTTCCACGCTCCCTCTCCCAGTCAGGTTTTCCCTGAGAATTAAGACAAGCCACAGGGCCGGAGGGTTAGCTCAGTGGTTCCGGCGCCTGCCTCGCAAGCGCAAAGACCTGAGTTTGATCCCCGGTAACCACATATAATGCTGGGCGTGGAGACACGCCCACCAACAATCAACGCTGCATACCACAATGCCGGACGTGGTGGCTCACGCCTGTCATCCCAGCACTCGGGAGGCAGAGACAGGAGGATTGCTGAGTTCGCGGCGGCTTGCCTGGGCACCATAGTGAGCCTCAGGGCCAGCCTGAACTACAAAGCGAGACCCTGTCTCAAAAAAAAAAAAAAAAAAAAAAAAAAGACAAGGCCACAGGTTTCAGGTTAGAGGCAAAAAAAGAACTTCTAAGCTAGGCCTGGTGGCACACACCTGTGATACCAGCACGCGGGTGGCTGAGGCAGGAGGATCGCAGAATTAAGGCCAGCTCAGCCGGCAGAACTCGTGAAAGAGGAAATTTGGGGGACAGGGCACTGAGAAGACCTAGCATCCCCGCTGTCTCCATCTCTGAGCCCTGGATGTGGTCTGGCTGATTCGCCCTCTCTAGAGCCTGGAGACACTTTTTCCTGCCTGTGGGGATGGGAGGGTGCCCTCTAGTGTCCACAGGGAGAATTTAGGATTTAAGACCCTTACACCTCAGGGGCCGGGGAAGGGGTCAGGGGTTCAGACCCTTCTAGGAGCAGCATCCTAAGCTGGGGAAGTTTCTGGGCTGGTAGAACTCACCCTTCCTGCGATCATTTCTGCAGCCTTGGTCATGGGAAGCTGTGCCACTTCTATCCCTCCCAGTGCAGGGTGAAATTTTGTCCCATTATTAGAGTGACAAATGGTTGGCCACCCCCACGTACATACTTGAAATGTTCAGCCCTTGGACCCTGACAAGATGGCCCGGGCCAGCATCCGGTCCGGGGGTGGAGAGGAGCCGACTATGCCCTCGGGACAGGCAGGAGGGCACTGGGTCACAGGACAAAACTACCATGGAAGCCAGGCATGGTGGCACATACCTGTAGTCGCCACTCTCGGGAGGCTGAGGCAGGAGGATCACTGTGAGTTGGAGAGGCCAGCCTGGACTATGGAGCAAGTCTGTCTCCAAACACAAACCATTCTGCCACGGTGCCTAAAAGGCTTGGCCTCAGCCGCAAGAGACTCAGTTCTTGCTCCGGGAAAGCCAGACACCTACAGCCTGTTTTATTTCCTCTTCCCATCCCCAGCTGGGCAGAAGGTAACCTGTGGCCAGGGTCTGGAGGGGCCCTGGGAGCGCCCACCCCCTCTGGATGAGCCTAAGAGAGATGGTACCTCCGAGGGCCAAGATGGGGCACTCACTGGTAAGGCTGGGAGTGCGGGGCTGGGCCTTGGCGGCCGGGTCAAGCCCTGAGTCTCTCCGGCCCTCTCTACTTGGCTCACAGGCCCAGGGGAGGAGCGTCAGCGCCCGGGCCCCACCGAGCCTGGCACATAACTGAGCAGCTCCAAGTCTTCAAGAGGAAGTGGAGCGACCATCGCTGTTCCCCAGAAACCCATTCTGTCCCCGCCCTGTTTGGTGCCCTTCCCGTCCCCTGCGACTTCTAGACCACCAAGGCTGGTCTGTTTGCTTATGTGCCCACCTTTGGCTGATGCCCAGAGTCCTTGACGCCCGCCCCTGGCAGTCATACCTCCATTCACCCGGCGGGAGGTGGGGAGTTGGAGTGGGGAGCTCACGTTTGAAAATTCAGGAAACCGAAACAAGGATTTGCTTTTCAGTCTACCCCCCAGATACTCTCCCCTGGGCACAGGAGACCCACAGGGCAGGACCCTAAGATCTGGGGAAAGGAGTGGTGAGAACCTGCAGGTGCGCTGAGACCCTCTCCCACCCTTTCTCCCCGCGGGACCCCGAGTCACCACCCCGACCAGTGTCTACAAGGGCCCCGGACTCAGGTCCTCCTCTGCAGCCTCAGCATTTGGAGATCTCTGGTCACCCCTTCCCGTCTGCGTGCCTGGAAGATGGACTGGCAGGGGCTGCTTCGTTGCGTTTTGTTCGTGCTTTGATGCCGGGAATGCCGCCTAGTATCCGTCCTTAGAGGGGACACACGGCGCGGGGGCCAAATTCTGCTTGCTCCCCAGCTACTCTGTCCCCCTTCCCTTTCTTCAACTCCAGGCCCGAATCCCTCCAGTGCTACAATAAATCTTTGTAAATAACTGCGCCAAGTGTCCTCTTTCAGGGGAGGGAGGAAAAGCTGAAGGTTATGAAGCGTCCTGATCTGCACGTTTGGCGGTCATTCCAGAGGCAGGACTCAAGTCGCTCCCCGCCCCACAGAGTCCAATTTCTGCGCAGCCGCACTCCGGACCGGCCCCTTCCTCCGGAGTTCCGGGGGCGGGGCTTAGCGCGACGCAATTCCCGGTCCGCTGTGGGGGCGGGACTAAGGGAGGAAGTGGCGCCTGCCGGCGATCTCCTTCCGTCCGGAGGCGCTGCCGGGGCCGCGGGGCTGGACTGCTGCTGGGTCAGGAAGAACTAGGACCGTGGCTCCCATGGAGCAGGTGGGCTCTCCAGCCGTCCCGGGGCCCCGGGGGTGGTAGAGGGCGATCTCTGGCTGCAGGATGCTCGCTCTCCGCCCGGTGTCCGTTCTCGGTTCGGTCCGACTCGTCCCACGCCCCCCCGCGCTCTGGGTTCCGCCCCCTTCCTGTGCTTCGCGATGCTGCTTCAGGCGCTGGGCTGGGGTTCGGCGGCTACGCGCCCAAAAGGCTCGGGAGGCTCTCGGGGGAGCGACGCGAGAGGCGAGGGGCCAGCATCTGGGCATCACCGGAGACTCGGGGTCTGAGGACCAGGAAGAAAACCTTCGCACGTTCCGTTAGGTCCGCGTATCAGGGCTCGCTGGTTCTCCACTTCCTTTGGAAATGGTCCGGAGTAACTTACCTGAAGCGCCCTGCACACCAACCACCCCGAGTCCTAGAGGTGCGGTGTCCTCGCCGTCCCTGACAGACGCTCGAGCTCGCGGTCGTCCTGCCCTCTGGGCATCTGCTGAATGGGCCTTCACTGCCCGGTGACCCTTCTGGGCTCTGACTCCGGGCTCCTGTGTGCTCCCCAGGCTGCAGCTTCCCTGTGATAAAGACCCACCGGCTCCACGCGGCCTGCAGCGGGCCACGGCGCACGTCTGCCACCGGGTCAGCCTAGAGCTGAACCCATGTCTCCCCGCTGCCCTGTCCCGGCATTAACCCGTGCATCGGCTTCCACTTCCTCTTTTCTCCTCGTCCCACAGCTAAGAGGTGACCTAGCAGACAGCTAACTTCCCGAAGCTCTGGTCTTTCCCCTCCTCCTGTGTGTCCACTGTGTCTCCTCTGTGTTTTCCTGGACTTCGGCGGTATCTCCTACCAGCTTTTTTTTTTTTTTTTTTAAAGTAGCTTCTTGTTAAGGCTGGCCCGAAACTCACAGCAATCTTCCTGCCTCAGCCTCCCGAGTGCGGGGATTACAGGCATGCGCCACCACCACCTTTGGCAACAGTCACCTCAGCAACTCAGTCTCCTTACTGTAACTTTTGCAGGTGTCTTAGAACATAAATCTGACTTTATCACTTCCTTGTATGTAACTGGCTGCTTCCCGTTGCCTATCTAAAAAGGCCGACTCCTTACCCAATCTACAGAGCTCTCTAGAATTTCTCGTGTGTTCCTTAAATTCGAGCGGCCTGTGGGGTCTGCTCAGCTCACACCTTGCTGTCCGCATTTCTGTCCCCTGCGCACAGCAGCCTTTGCCTCGTCCCGTCTGCCGGGTTTTTCCTGCTCGGTCAGCCTCCCATCAGGGTCACTTCCTGCGCTCTGGGGCTGACTGCCCCCCACCCCATCCCCGCAGGACCTTGTCCCGGACAGAGAGATCGCCGTTCCAGCCTGCCTAGATCGTTCTCGTGTGCATCTAGTGACCCTTGTGTACTGCAGGCCCAGCCCCGCCGCTTCTTTCAGTCCGTCCTGGCCACAGCTCTTCCAGGCCTCGCCTTCCTGCTCCGCTTCCCACAGCGGGAGGTTGACGTGCTGGTTTCCTTAGGGTCCTGGGACAGTGAAAGAAACCGGCAGCCGGATTGAGCAGCGGCTCATGGCTGTCCCCCGTCCTGTCCTGAGGCTGAGGCAGGAGGGCACAAGTCTGAGGCTAGCCTGGGCAATTTAATGACAATGTGGCTCAAAATAAATGTGAAAGGGCTGGAATGTAACACGGGTAGAAACACGTCAGTCCCTGGGCTTGATCCTTTCAGTACTGTTCAAAAAACCCAAAAACTTATTAACTGATTTTGGTTCTTAAATTCATAAGCTGCTCTGGACCGTGGAGATGGCCCACTGCTCATTTTATCCCAGAGCCACAAAGCCTGGATCTTTGCTGATAAACAAAACGCTAGAGTGAAGAGTATGCGGGGGAGGGGTTCTGAGTTTATCAGTGAGGACTCCAGGGCGTCAGAGTCCCAGACCTGATGTCAGGAACTTGAACCGGAAACCGGGTCAGTGTTACATTGTAAGATTCTGTTCAGCAGAGATGTGGTTTTCCCTGAGCCCAAGGAGGGAAGCTAGAAGTGGCTTCCAAGGGGCAACAGAGGCTTGGGTTCCGTGGCTTTTCCTTGCTGTGGAAAAACAGCTGCCTGGACAAACCAGGCAGGAAGGTCGGGAGGCGGGCTGGTGCTGACACTGTGTGCCCCGCACTCGCCCTCACGCAGGCCCTTTCTCCGAGAGGACTGAGCTTCAGGGAAGGCGACTGGCCCTTTCCAGGCTGACCCTGAGGACCCGACCGTGAAGCCCCTTTTTACCCAGCAGCACTGTGGGGCGGGTCCGACTCTAGCGGGGTCTGCGGGGCCAGGGGTTGGGAAGGCACCGCCCATTCAGCAGTGTGGGTGGCAGGGTGCGCTGATTGACCTGCTTGTTACAGCACCCAGGGCCTGCCTCTGTGGAGGAGGGGTGTCCGGGAGGAATTTGCCTTCTGTCTCAGCGTGACCCTCCTTCCTCTTCCCTCGGGAGGAAACGAGAAATGGAGCCGGGCGCTGGCTTTTCAAGAGGGGCTCCTCTCCTTAAACTTCTTCCCAAACCCTCTGTGGGTGAGGTGGGAAGGCGCCAGAGGCCAGTGTCCCCTGGCTGAGCATGAGGGCTGTTGAACCCGCATGGCAGTAGAATCCCAAGGGTGTCGTCCCTGCTCAGCTGCCTGCACAGCAGGCCTAGTGGACCTCAGTTTTGGGGGCACTGGTGGAGCCCCCCCCCCCCGTGCCCACAGCTGGCTCAGGAGCAGCTGTAGGACTCTGATCCTGCAGGACCTGCAGTGGGCCCTGTCTCACCCCCACTGTACCAGCCGGCCCCACACCTGCAGCCTGCCCTGCCCTGGACGG
>PVIC010035903.1:0-18855 GCA_004025085.1 Thryonomys swinderianus
TGTACTACAGAATTATGAATGGAAAGAAGAAGACAATTAGATATTTTACTACTATGTGAATGATGAATGCAGCACAGAAATACTCAGCTATTTTAAGGTATGATTTCAAGAAGCAAAAAAACAGATAAATATGTATGTGCACACATCTAAAAGACTGAAATACACTTTTTTCTATCAAGCTGTTCCATCTTAACTAAATTACTTGGCAATCTTTGTTTACAGCTTCTGTGTTTTTTCACTTTTTTTTCATTACAAGGAACACATGAACTTACACTAAAGATGGCTATTATAATGGGTAAAAAGAAATTAGACTCAGAGCAAGACTACTAAAATTCCTGCAAGTGACAATTCAAGTCTTGTTTTGCTGCTCTAACATAGAAATAATTTCCCCAAACATTATTTTTCATTTACCCAAATCACTAGAGGGCTTGGTAGATGTTGAGATTTGGCAAAGGAACATTTTGCCATTTTCAGGATAATCTTAATTTCATATATTCTACCTTATCATTAGGTCACATGTGTACAATGAGATCAGAAAATACAATCAAGGTCACATGTGTACACTGAGATCAAAAAATACATTTTGGGCCCGAGGGTTAACTCAGTGGTTCCGGCACCTGCCTCACAAGCGCAAGTCCTGAGTTCGATCCCCGGTAACCACATATAATGCGGGGCGTGGAGACTCACGCCCACCAACAATCAACACCGCATACCACAATGCCGGGCATGGTGGCTCACGCCTATAATCTCAGAACTCAGGAGGCAGAAACAGGAGGATTGCTGAGTTTGCGGCGGCTTGCCTGGGCACCATAGTGAGCCCAGGGCCAGCCTGAGCTACAAAGTGAGACCCTGTCTCAAAAAAAAAAAAAAAAAAAGAAAATACAATCACTTTAGTGGAGCAAATAACAAAAACACTACCCATTATACTACCAACCAGACTACATACATTCAAAAATAAGTCCAATAGGGGCCAGAGATTTAGCTCAGTGATTTCAGCATCTGCCTTGCAAGCGCAAGGTCCCGAATTACCACATACCACATTACAGGCATGGTGTGGTTCATGCCTGTAACCCCAACACTCGAGAGGCAGAGGCAGGAGGATTGCTGTGAGTTGAAGGTTAGTCTGGGGTACACAGTGAGCTCAGGGCCGGCCTGAACTACAAAGCAAGACCCTATCTCAAAAAAAAAAAAAAAAAGTCTGATAGATTTGCAACAACCTTTGAAGGTGTACACTATTCCTTGTTAACAATTTTTGGGCTGGGGATTTAGCTCAATGGCACCATCATCTGTCTTACAAGCAAAAGGTCATGAGTTAGATCCCTACTATTCCAAGAAAATAAAATAAAAAAGACATACAGAAAAAAGATAAGACAATGGAGCCAAGTGACCATGGGCTGAAGCTTCTGAAACCATAAGCCAAAATAAACTTTCTTCCTTAAAATAAATAAGTAAAATCCTGTAAATTTAAAAGCCTTTAACATTTGTTATTAAATTCAACTGATAAACAGTATATGATTAAGGAATTGGCATATTCTCATTTTTATTATGCTATATAAATTATTATCAACTACAGTGCTCAATTCATACAAACTGAGAAATACAGAGTGTTCTCAGATTTGGATTCTTTTTCAACTCTATTACTTTTTCAACTCTATTACTTTTCCAACTCTATTACTTTTTCAACTCTATTACAATCAGTTTCAATTTACTTTGGTATCTGCATATTTTTTATAATTAATTTGTTGTGGAGATTTTGTGTGTGTGTGATGGTATAGATCAAACCTGAGCCCCTGCAGTAAGCTACAATCCAAGCCCTTTTTCTATTTTTTAGAGATGGGTAGTCACTAAGCTGTTAAGTTGCCCAAGCAAAACTTGAACTTGCGATCCCATGCCTCGGCCTCCCAGAATGTATATACATGTGTCACTATACCTGGTTCCAGAGATAATTTTAGGTGCACTCATCTTTAACCTGGTTACAATAAAACTAATAAAAACAATGACACAAAACAATGGATGACCCAAAAAAAGAATTAACAGTCAGTCAACTCTCAATTGTTCATATGTAGATTACCTAACACATATTTTAACTTGTAACTTTCTTCTACTATCAGTATTCTATTATTAGTATTCTCTGCATAGGAAATAAAATATGATGCTAATAATCCAAATAAAATAGAAAGATAGCCGGGTGTGGTGGCTCACGCCTATAATCCCAGCAACTCTGGAGGCAGAGACAGGAGGATTGCTGAGTTCGAGGCTTGCCTGGGCTACACAGTGAACTCAGGGCCAGCCTGACTACAAAGCGAGACCCTGTCTCAAAAAAAAAAAAAAAAAAAAAAAAAAAAAAAAAAAAAAAAAAAAAAAAAAAAAAAAAAAAAAAAAAAAAAAAAAAAAAAAAAAAGAAAAAAAAGAAAAGATACATCAATCCAGTAGTGGAAGAAAAAGAACACAAAAAACGTCTCAACCTACACATAAATAGAAAAATTAACATTATATATTTGGCAGTCTTCTATCATTATCACCTTTTTGTGCAGGTGACTGAGAGTGGACAGTAACTAGATGGGTGACAGAGATTTAGACAGATAGGCATGCGAACCATTCACTCACCCCACTGTGCTTTTCACAGCCCTATTTTCAGTAGCCTGAGACCTGGGAGGGGGTGGAGGCAGCAAGTCACAGCAGATGGATCACTTAAAAGGAAATTGAGAGTTGACTGTAATTTACATTCAAAGTGCTATGAAATACCACCACTCCTACATGTATTCATTATTGTTTATGCGAATTAAGTTTCACAGTGATTTAACAAGGCTATAAATGCTTTCTTTTTAACTTTTCAATATCGCATTGGTGATACCTAAGAATCACAAAGATGGAAGGTACAATTGCTGTTACAGTAGTACACATTTTAGAGGTGAAAATTCTGAAGACAAGAGAGGTTAAACAGCATGAAAAAAAAAATCCTTACACTAAGAAAGAGACTCACTTCAATGTTAGTCTCCCAGCACTTTGAAATCAAAATTGTTCTCGTCTTCACAGATATCAGCTTTCGTAATTGCCTTCTGCTGGCTCCTTTCTTACTAATTCCTATCTATGACATACATTCTCAGAATACTCAAAAATCTTTAACTCTTTGGGAAGCAGAGGTGAAATGTGCTTTACAAGCTCAGTGGTAGAGCATGTTTAGCACGTGCTAAATTCTAGGTCAATCCCCAGCATCAAAAACCAAAACCAAATACAAACAAAAACCCCTCTATTTATGTTCTTCCTTCCCTGAACATTCTATGTGGAGAATATTCAGATCACAAATTCAGAACTATTATTATTAACTACCCATTCTAGTACATGACATTACTATGATGTTACCTCTCTTACACAACTCTTTCAGGGTGAATTACCTGAATTTTTTTTTTTTTCCTTGGCAATACTGAGGATTCAACTCTGGGCCTTGCACATGCCAAGTAAGCACTTTACCAATAAGCAACACACACACCTTTGTGAGACAAGGTCTTGTGGCTAAATTACCCAGGATGGCGGGAACTTGAAATACTCCCTCAGTCTCCAGGGCAGCTGAGATTACAGGTGGGTGCTGCCATAATGGGCATTCATCTCAGTTTGAAAGTGTAAACAAATTCATTAGCATCCCTCTCAAAATGACTTCCCCATTTTATGACTCCATCAAATTGCAAACCTGAAGTATTCTTTATTTTCTTCCTTAATACTACACAATTCCTCTTGTGTGCTTGTTTTCATGCTTTCCCTTTCTCTTTCTGCCTTCCTCTCTCCCTCTCTCCCCTTCTCCTCTCTCAGTATTGGGGACTGAACTGAGGGCCTTTACCCTGAGCTCTGTCTGTCCTCAGAACTTCTTTATTTTTGTTTTATTGGTACATTTTCTTGGAAAACTTTAATTTTTGAGACAAGATCTCTTTAAGTGGCTAAACTGCCCAGACTGGACTCAAATCAGTGATTCTTCTATGCCTCCCAAACAGTTGTGGTTACAGGTGTGTGCCACCCTATCTGGCTCTTTCCATTTAAAAAAGAAAAAAAATGTGTCCAGGGGCTGGTGAAGTGATGGAATTCATGCCAAACTTGCGCAAGTCGCTGAGTTTGATCCCCAGTACCACCTTCCCAAAACATGCTTCAGTGATTAGTACATAATTGAGATGGGGGAGATGAATTAAAGAGCACTACAGTTCTCAAGAAGCTTAAGATTCAGTGAAAGAAACACATTAAAAAAAACTGTAGTAAGGCAATGGTGAGTGCTATTCAAAAAAGAACAAAATGTGGAAAAGTAGAGAAGGAAGTAATAGGTTTCCACGGGGATAAGAAGGATTTCCAAAAGTGGCATGGGAGCCTGACCTTAGGTAATCAGGATTTCTACAAAGAGTACTGGTAATTACTAGTCAAAGGCAAACCTATGCAAGGTCAAGTAAATATGAAACTGCATGCTATGTTTAAGGAAACGAAGTCTCCTTTGACTAAAGCACTCATTCTTAAGCAGAGATACTGTTTGCAAAAAGAAAAAATTAAAAAAGAATAGAAGTGAAACTCTGCTTTAGATTAGCAAACTCTCCCTTAGTGAGCTTTGAGCACCCCACTGAAATGAGGGGAAAAAGTGATACATGTTAACTCTGCATAGAGGTAAAGATGACTAATATGTTTAAGGTAGTACAGAAGAAAATAATATAGGAATAAATAATAAAAGACCCTGAATGCCACTAAGGAATCTGGGCTTTATTTTGTGGGAAAAAAAAAAAGAGGCTCTAATTTGTGTATAAGGATGGTTATTTTAATTTAAGGGAAAAACAGTATCAGACTTAGATTACAAGAAAATAACCCTGGCAATCCTATAGCTGCCAGGTGAGAACAGAATAATTTAGTGTCACTCAAATGATGTGAGTTTGATCAATGACAATGGAAACAGAAGGAGAGACTGAATTCAAAGGTTATTTCATTGGCAAATGGGTGCAATTTCACAGTAAAACTAAGATGAGCAGTTGGTCTCCAGCTTCAACAGAGGGTGGTATTGGTATCTAGAAAGTAAAAATGGGAACACTTCAGGATACAAAGTTTTGCACTCTGACTGCCAGGCTTTGACCAGTAGTAACTCATAAGCCCTGTGGCCATGAGTGAATTACACTTTTTTCTTTCAGTCTTTCAAAATTTCAAAGTTTACATTTCCACCTATAAGATATCTCAAATAGTTGTTGAAGATAAAATGAGATAATATATTTTAGTGCCTGGCACAGAACAACAAGTATAATAATAGTAATACGAACAGTAAAATATGGAACTTAAAATGCTGAGAAATTTTCCAGCATCCCTTCAGAAGGTATTTTCAGTATAGGAAGACACCTGTGCTTATAAAATCATAATGGTTAAAAAATAAAGTTATAAAGTCATAATGGTTAAGAAATAAAGTTAAACTAATCTGTCTACAGAGACTGCAGAAAAATGAATCTTTTGCAATCTGTCTTTATTGCTTCATATCTCTCACTTAGCCCATGCCTAGTACAGTACCCCATATATAGTATAGTTATATGAAGGATGTAACATATGCACAATGAACTTGACCAAACTGCCAATAAGAAGAAGGAATAAAATAAAAAAACAGGGCTAGAGGCTGGAGATGAGGCTTGCCTGGGCTACAGAGTGAGCTCAGGGCCAGCCTGAACTACAAAGCAAGACCCTGTCTTAAAAAAAATAAAAATAAATCCCAGCACTCGGGAGGCAGAGGCAGGAGGATTGCTGAGTTCGAGGCTTGCCTGGGCTCCATAGTGAGACCCTGTCTCAAAAAAAAAAAATAAAAATAAAAAATTTTAAAGCTTTATAAAGAATCTGGAAGAAAAGGGAAAGGATTAGAGATACTTTAATGTCTCACTTAGTAAACATTAACTGTGGGAGACAAGGCAATTCACATCAGACAGACTCTAGACTCTACCTTTTTAATAAATAGGTAAAATGTGGTAGCATATACCCATAATCCCATAGACTTAGGATCCTGGGTCATAAGGACAACTAGTTCAAGGCCAGCCTGGAAACTTAGTGAGATCATGTCACAAAAAATAAAGAGACCAGCCATGTGTCTACAATATGAGCATTCTGTCTATAATGAACATATGTCTATAATCTGAGCACTCTGGAAGGTTGAGCTGGGAGAACTACAAGTTTGAGCTCAGCTGGAGCAACTGAGCTACTCATACTCAGCAAGTCCCTATCTCAAAGTAAAAATGAATGACTAGGAATATAAATCAATGAGAAGATCCTGGGTTCAATCCCCAGTACTGAAAAAATGGTGATAATGAAAACAATAAAATTTAAAAATAAAAACAATTTGAAAAGAACTTGGAATGCAGTTCAGGAGTAAGTACCCCTGGGTTAGATCTTCAGTACCACAAAAACAAACAAAAGGGAGGGAGGAAGGGAAGAAATAAAAAGTATTGTGCCCAGAACTGAGGGATTATAAAGTCAGTCAGGAATGTAAAGGAAGGAAATTATTTGCTTCTTCAGTTCTAGCATACTTTCAACTTAATTTTTATAGCCATTACTTTGGTCCATCCATCTATTTATAAGATTATATTAGTATTCCTCTATGCTGCTCCTCCACATACTCACTTTTCCTTTCCAAAAGTGCAGTATATTTGCTAGAGAACCCACACACACACTTTGTCCATCTTAACAGTTCAACCACACTGAGAGTCATCATTGATTCTCTACCCACCATTAATCAGTTTCTCTTCTAGCTTCTATTGGGCTACTTTTGTCCTCATATACCTGACTCCTTATTGTTCCACAGTACTTTTCTTCTTCATGTTTCTTCAGTAAACTTAGAAGGAGTCCATTTTATTCCACCAGCATTTAATTCAGAATCTGGTATATAATAGGCATTCAGTCAACAGTTCTTTAGTTGAATTAAACTGCACAATTAAATATATAACCTCTCGACTAGAAACAATCAGGAAAAGTTACTGTTCAAAAATCTATCATTTTGGATAACCTTCCTACTTAATCTTCAACGTATTAAAAAACCAACCAAGACAGTCAATATTTTTATTCTTAATGGAAAATCAAAACATAAAACTAAAGACCTCCTAATACGTTATACTCTAATAATGAGATTTTAATATAAATGTGTCCTTGTTGTTGGCACTGGTTTGAACAGTATCCTACAAGGGGTTTGCCCAAAGAGAACACTGTGTCTTTTCAAGTTAGGTCCAATACCAGGAAGAGATGTATCACTAGACAAAATTTTTTTTAAAAGAATAAAACAGTCTACTCTTGCTGTGGAAGTGGCTAAGGATATGGATTTCAAATTACTGTGTATTTCATGAAATACAATTACATAATTATCAATTATATTTATAGGGACTTCCACAAGTTAGAGGGGAGCAGGTATCTGAACAAAAGTGAAAGTAAAAATTACTAAAAAGATTACTGTAAAATCTACTAGAATGAGTTTATAAACTAGTCAAAATTAATCCATCAGAAATATTTCCTTTCTTCATTTTTTTCAGTACGGGTATTGAACCCAAGGCTTTGACCATGCTAGGCAAATGCCCTTCTACTGTGCTAGTCAACCCCTGGATCCTTTAAAAAAAAGGAAAGAAAAGAAAAAGAAAAAAATCTCTGAGACAAGATCTCATTAATTGCACAACTGGTCTCAAACTTATAATCTTTCTGTCTCAGCCTCCTGAGACATCACATCTTACGCCACAACAATTCTTTCTTCCTTCTGTACAACTGAGGGATCAAACCCAGGGCCTTAGCACTGAGCTACAGCCCAGTCTTTACTTTTATTCTCAGATAGGGTCTTGCTGAAATCACCCAAAATGGGCTTGAACTTGCAGTCTTCTTGGCTCAGGATCCCAGAATGCCAGGATGACAAATGTGCATGGCCAAACACCTAGCTATTTTAGAAACATCTGATCAATATAACACAATGTCTCAAAGAAGCTTGAAATTCTGATTCCTTGTTAACATAATTATATTCAAAACAGCTGAAGTATTTTCAATGTGATTAAAAGAATGTAGGAAGGCAACTAACATTTAACATCACTCAGATCTATAGGGTCCTATGCTGCATGCTATTTCCTTTACTTCTCGCATTCTTACTTTTTGAAGTTATCTCTTCTTTTAGAGACAGAGAACCAATAGAGTTAGAGCCCTACCTCATCCAACAATTATTAAATCCCATAGCTGAGATAACAACCTAAAATTAACTTTACAGTCAGCCTCTTTTACTATACATCGATGGCTCCTTCAAAGAATATGATTAGAACCTCTATTTATAAAAAGTTTCATTTAATACACATTGCACTTCTCAAAAAAATTACAGAAAAAAATTTTTAAAAATTAACAGTATTAAATATTTTGGTTGCACTATCTTTTTTATATAGTAATCCAGTTTAAAAACAGCTGTTTTTCAGCTGAAACCCAAACTGCTTCATCTTTCTCAAAATTATTGTTTAATTTCTCATTAACTTCATCTTAGACTCACAAGGCTTCTTTGAACGAAATGTCTCAGAATAACAGCTTCTGTTAGATAGAATAATGTTCCTATACAATGAATAACTCAGATTATGTTTATTCTAAACTTTAAATTTAGAAATACAATTCTTTTTTTTTTTTTTGCTTTTTGAGACAGGGTCTCACTTTGTAGTTCAGGCTGGCCCTGAGCTCACTATGTAGCCCAGGCAAGCCGCTGCAAACTCACCAATCCTCCTGTCTCTGCCTCCCGAGTGCTGGGATTACAGGCATGAGCCACCACATCCGGCACTGTGGTATGCGGTGTTGATTGTTGGTGGGCGTGTCTCCACACCCAGCATTACATGTGGTTACGGGGATCGAACTCAGGACCTTGAGCCCGCAAGGGAGGGGCCGGAACCACTGAACTAACCCTCCGGCCCTAGAAATACAATTCTTATTCTTAACTGTATATTACTTTTGCACTGTTTCAAATTCCTGTGTATTTTATTCTAAAAATAACACATTTTGTTAAAGCAAGTAGAAAGAACATTATCTGTACTTTTATATAATACTGAAAAAAAGGTGTTTATTAAATTCTCAAGGAATGCAGCATTTTAAACATTAAATATAGAAAAACCATCTGTGTTCCTGAGTAAAACTGGAATAAACTAAGGTTATCAAACTGAACCACTCTAGATAGAAACTCAACAAAGTGCAACTACAATTTATATCTAGCATCACTTCCAAGCAGCAATTAGCCTTCAGCTTACCTAAGTACTCTTTTCATCTCTACCTAAAATACCTATGCCTGTGTATAAATCATCAATAAGCTGTATCTGTCAGAAAACTGAAACACTACATTCAGGTCTGCAGTAATTAACCTTCATTAGGAAGCTTTATAGAAAATGTATTTGGAAGCCAGGGATTTAGCTCAGTGGTTCTGGTGTCTGTCTTACAAACGGAAGGTCCCCAGATCGACCCCTGGTAACCACATACCACAATGCTTGGCATGGTGGCTCGTGCTCGCCGGCAATCAGTACCACACACCACAATGCCAGGTGTGGTGGCTCAAGCCTGTAAATCCTAGCACTCAGGAGGCAGAGGCAGGACAACTGCTGTTGAGTTTGAGGCTTGCCTGGGCTACACAGAGAGCTCAGGGCCAGCCTGAACCACAAAGCAAAACCCTGTCTCGAAGAAAAAAAAAAGAAAGAAAGAAAGAAAATACATTTTATGGAGACTTCTCATACACATGCTATGTTTCAGAACCACTGCTCCAAAGTCAAAAGCTGTACCTTTCTACACTAATTCTCAAAAACCATCTGCTGAAGTTCCAAAATAATGCACTAGAGATCTAACAAAGTGCCACACTCATGCACTACTACCAAATCGTATTTTACAACTTGCCTGCTTTTAAGAGCTGGTTCATCTAAGGCAAGTGCCTGAACTTTTAGAATAAAATTAAGTTTCAAAATGAATTCTTCTAGCTAAATCAAAACTGGCCTTTCCGTTTATACACCAGTAATTTTACATTATTATACACAAAATAAGAGAGTGTACTATACTTCAATACAGAGATAAGCCTCAACAACAAACCCACATCTCATAAATACTGCACAAAAGTCATTACACTGAGTACATGGAGTAAAAAATACACTTTTCTCACATTGATTGTTTACCACTAGGGGAAAAAAAAACCTTCCTGAAACGTTTCGCAGGTCTCGAAAGAAAGTATACAGCTGAACTACCCAAGTTACTCGTCAAGCTAGAGCCAATATCAGACCAAGTTCTGTTTATCGTGAAAAAGAACCTCGAATGTATTTACAGTACTAACTCTTCTATGAGATACTGTCGAATAAATTCCAGGATGGTGACTGATGGAAGAAATAAGAGCTACGTAGCAGGATTCAATCCTTAAAAATATAACCCAGGTTTACTCAGCTCCAAAGGTGTAAACAAACCCTTCTCCACTGCAAAAGGTAAACAATGAACCCGCAGCAGGGTGAGGGGGCGGTCTTCGGCCAACTACAGACACAGCGGCTCAGGAAGGGGAAGCAAAAGGAACCCAGACACTTAGCAGGAATGACTGGCTCCAGGTCTAGCTACCGAGTTACCACGCCGCAAGTCTTCCCTGAACGTGGGCAAAGAGAGAAGCAGTCACGCAGCCGAGACCCAAGCAGGTCCGGAATCTGCTCCGGGGGATGGGAGAGCAGGATGTGGTCGCTCTTCCCTCAAACATCCTCCTGCAACCTAAACAACAACCCCTACCTCCCTCCGGCCACTCCCAGGATTCGGGTGCAAGAGCTTCGGAATAGGTGTGAGAGGCTCGAACCACGGGGTCCCGGCTCCGCCGAGTCCAGCGCGCCTCCCCGCACGCCCGCAGCGACCCAAGGCCGGGCGCGGACGCCGGCGGCGACAGCGAGTCCCGGGAAAGGTCTGGGTCCGACGCGGCGGCCGGGACTCGGCTCCGCGGGGCGGCAGGCGGGGCTCGGGTCGGCCCCCGGCTTCCCCGCCGCTCCGCGCGCGGCCCGCCCCAGCCTCCAGCACCCGACCGGGCCCGGGTTCCTCCCCAGCAGTGCACCTCGCCGGGGCTCGCGGCGCCCCGCGTTACCTCGGGTCAGATCCAGCGGGACGTTCTCCTCGCCGCTGTCATTCCGCCCTGTGCGAAACAGACACACAGCCCCAGTTAGGATCTGCTCTCAGGCCAGCAGCGACCGCCCTGGCTCCCGCCAGCGTCCCAGCTCGCTTCCCCCATGCAGAGCCAGGAGGAGACAAGTGCCGGGGCGGAGGCCCGGGCCGCGGGGAGGGAGTGCGGGCTGCGCCGGGCTTACCTCGTATTCGGAGGTTCTTCAGAGAGCGGCCGCGGCCGATCGCCGCCATATTGACGGGTTTCAGTCACAACACCGGAAACCTCGCCCAATCGCGCGAGAACCCCTTCCCTTCCCCGCGCGCCGCGCCCGCCCCCCGCGGCATCTCCCCCGCCCCCGGGCCCGGGGCGCGCCGCGGTCGCCGCTCCGTCCGGCCGTCTGCTGCGCTTGGCGCCGCCTGCCCTGCCGGGCGTGAGGGTGCGGCGACTGGCCGGGAGGGCCGCTCCCACGCGGGGAGGATGCGTCTCCTCGGCCGCCGCGGACCCCGGGCGCACATGCATTGGCGGCGGAGGAGGCCCGGAGGCGGCGGGCCGGCCACCTGCTGACACTGTCTGGCCGCGTTCTGGTGTTTGTGCTCCCGCCCGGGACGGAGCCTCCGGCGTCCTCACTCCTCAATTAAAATGAGTTTATTTTTTTTTAAAGTCGAGTGCATTTTAAGTCTCCCCGAAGTCCCTGCCCAGAATCGCTCTGCGCTGACCAAGTTAACGCATAAAAAGTTTCCCGCCCTCGCTCTGACCATTGCTCTACGCACCCTTACACTTGATCTCAAAGCCACGCTCTGCCAGGAGGCTCGTGCAAAATGGAAGTGCTTGGGTGGGGGTTTGTTTCCGACGGCGGAGCGGGAGACGCGAGTGCACCGGGCAGACGCCCCGCCGCGGGGCCGTTCCCAGGCGCGCCAGCCCGGAGGCCCGGAGAGGATTCCTGGGGGCCGGGTCCCGTTTTCGGTCCGTGGCCCTCACCACTGAGGCTAACGCAGCTCTTTTGCGAGGATGTTCTTTTAAACACAAACGAAACAATTTTTAACTGTAGGCATGTTAACTCTAGAATTTAGAATATAAACTATCGCTGGCCCCTAACCCAGCAACTTTGATGTGTTTTAAAAGAGAAGGTGAGCATTTTGTGGCCTCCTGTTTCCAGCTCCTGTTCCAGAACACTAAAGTTAATCGAAAGTGGAAACTTTGTCTTAACCACTTCTCTTTTTCCATATTAATGTAGTGTCCAGGACACACAAATGTTCAATAAATATCTTGGTTAATGAAAAGTCCTGTATCTTTTTCTGTTCTGTAGTTATGTATTTTCTTAATGTGCTTGAGGAAAAAAAAAACGAAACAATATTATGGTTACTTCCTGAAATTGTTAGTATTTGCGAACAATCGTAAGTATTTAAATGACCAAAAGTAAGAATTATGCAAATTATGGCAGCCATTTGAAGTGACGTGTAAATCTATTATATTAATAAAGTTCATGATATTAAAACAAGTTGCTTGCGTAAGCGTTCGAAATACATACGAAACTTCAAATCACATTATACATTATTTTATATGGACTTGAGTCTGAAGGTACAGCTCAAAATGTTAATTCGTTTTCTCCCCTCAATATGAGAATACACATGCAGTTCTTTTGTTCTTGTCTCTACCTTTTAAGTATCCTGTAGTTAATATGTCTTTGTGAAATAAATAGAAGTTCTAAAAAGATAAATAGCATAAACAGGAAAATAAAAGAGGAAACACTATTTCCTTAAAGTTCTATCCACTGTCTATACATTACAGGTTCTTTTCTTCTGGTTTTCTTCCTTCATATATCTGCTGCTGCACACAGATTTAAGAGTATAACAAAATTACATTTCTTTAAAGAAATGTCTGCTGACATCAATAGTGGTTTTGAGAACAAACTACAAACTTACTCTTTTGTAGCTTTCAAATCTTGGGATAAATTATCTTAATTCCTGCTTAAGACAGAAAACCCACAAGACTTGGGGTCTGACCAGGAAATTTAAAATTTTATGTTAAATCCCTTCCTGTATCTTACCACATCCCAACATTGCAGAAGAGTAGAAATCAGTTTAAGGAAATTTTACCAGATTGTTACAATTGTAATTTTCAACCAATCCTTTTTTGAAACCCTTCTTTTTAAAATTAACTGCTTCCCAACACAATATAAATTCATTTTCTCATTCAGTCTTTCATGAGTACAACTCATCTTTTACTTAGGGTACTTAAGGGCCTGATTTCAATCAGTCTTTTACCTTCATAGCTGTATGTTCTCATTTAAAGACCATTATTCAATTACTTCATTTCTTCCAGGAGGAAAAAAAAATGTCTTACAATGAAACTAGTTTTTCCCTCATTTCTATTTCAGTCTTATGAGTGGTTAGGTTCTTCACATTGGTTCTTACAGTGTATGGCATTTCTGATAAAAAGAACAAGGTTTTAGAAGTTTGAAATGACACTCAACTGAGAATCAGGGGATCAGGTAAATAGTAATAAAGAACACATTTCACAGTGTTGTGTGGGATAGGAGTATATTATTGGTCCTACTCAGGGTAGCAGTATATTATTGATCCTACTCAGTTTGTGAGTTGCTAAAATCCTTGTCCTCTTGTGTAATACTTGCTATTAAGTAGCTAGTCATTCCTTCTTTTGAAACTTGGTATTTTTCTCTTGCTTGTTTTAGCCCACCCAAATGACTTACTCATTTTGTTTACATCTTACTACTTCTCCAATTTTATTTTGATTCTAATCTGGTCATTGAGAATGTGACTTCCTCTTCTTAGTTTTCACTTCCCAGAACAGTTTCATTTGCTGTGTCAATGACTGTTTTTTCTGATAGTATTAGTCATTGATAAAAAATGTTTTATATGATTGTGTCCAAGACCACACCTCAAAATGATAACTGATTTTGCATATACAAAGACTTCATTGAGAGTCTCTGTCTGGGTTCAATTCTCTATCCCGCTGCATGCAACTAATAATTTTAGCCTATAAACCATATTTTATTACTTTTGGACACTGCTGTAATGGTAAACAGAAACTAGAGCCTTGCCAAAATATTCTTTCCCTTTTATCTCTCTGATTCGTTACATAGGCCATATGAAGATAGAACAAGTTGAAAACCACAACATTTGGTCAGACTATTTCTTGGTAACTTCTCTTTATAGTTGAACCACATGCTTAAAAATCTAGATAAAGTCGATGAAAATGATAAGCAATGGACTAAATGAAACAAATGTTACATCTTACATCTTACATAGGGCTGGGTACAGAGGTCCATCCTTGGTAATGATAGGCTTAGTCTTGTAATGTTATTTCTTGAAATTTCAATCTGTACCAAAATCTCAATTAAACTTCATATAAACAATTCCATAGGGTATAAATAAAACAGTTTTAAATGAAGACTGCAGCAAAATTTATGGAAAAGGGAGATTTATATGTGTGTATGTGTGTATACAATCGAAGTATTTATGCTAAAATTTCAACTGTAATTATGCCTGGTCATTGCTTTCTTTTCCATTTTCTTTTCTCCTTTTACATGTGCTAAAACAGATTTTTACTTGTATAAACTTTTTTAAGAAAAATAGAGAAATTTTGTTGGCCATTTTAAAACTCAATTATAAACAATTGCTATAATAATTGGTTAAAAAATGAACCTATCAAAATTGTTTGTGCTTGTCTTCATTAAAAAAGAACATTTGCACATGTACCCCAGTACATATATGCTTACTTCTATAATAAAATATAAAGCATAAAGATTAAATGAAAACATTAAAACTATTTCTTCTTAAACACTAATACAACAATTCAGAATTCTAGTTCTAAGAAGAGTTTATTTTAGTATTAGGATTAAATCACCAAACTTCACAAAATTTAAAGCTGAAACTTGAGACCTATTGTATTGGCTGCAGTTTCTAATTATAACACTTGTTTTACCATTTTGTTTATCAGTTTTACAAAGGTTATGAAAATACAATTGCACTAATAAATGCCCATTTTCCCTAATGTGTATGACTTTCCTCAGTGAAGTAGAAGACATAACATTTAGTAATTTTCAGTGTTGTTGCAAAACAGTTTAAAAACTATTCACCTGAAAATTATTTAGGCAGGTTAAAATCTTATTGCTGTGATTTTAAAATGTAAAAATTTTATATATGTGACATATTTATATTTTTAATTGTTTACAGAAAAATTACAAAGCTATGAAACATTTTCAACTTTCAAGAGACTAACTTGTTTTTCAGAAGTAATAATGCGTTGTTATTGTTATAGTATTTACCTCAAAAGGAACGATTACATTTAATTTATAGAAATATATCTGAGAAGTAACATGCTACTGGAAAAAAGCTTGCTACTAAGTAAATGTTAAACATTTGCACGATACAAAAGATTCTTAGAGTAATTCCTCTTCTTTCAAAGTGTGAAATTAAACTGTATTTTAAAAGCATTGTTTATACTAAATTATCACATGTAGAACTATCTACAGTTTTCTTTAAAACTTTTTTAAAATTTCACTTATAGGATCTGTTTCATCAATTTTCAGAAAACATTGTCCATATTAAGGAAACTGTTTAATAACAAAGATACATGTTCTTTGGTTTTTTGTTTTGCTTTTAATTTGGTGCACAGTAAAATAGTAGTTTTCTGTGTATTTTAGTACTGAACAGAATTCAAGAAACACCATAAGCTGAGACAAGTTTAGAAACCTCTGTGCTTCCACCCAACTGTACAGCAAAATTTCCATAATGCCTGTGTTCTGTTATCTTTTTATTCACATCTTCAGCTTTGTTTTACTTCCATTTTCTGTCTTGTTTTACCAATGAAACTGCATTTTAGTTTTGCAAATAAAAAAATTTTTTAGCCAATTTTACCATACCATGAAATACTACTTCTATTCCCCCCTGGTATGTACCTTTTTTCTCTGCTGTTTAAGTCTTTCTTTCTGGAATGTCATGGATTTAAAGTTGGATGACTTCTAACAGTGGAAAATACATGTAGAAAGTTACCTTCTCATCCTGAGTACATATTATTAAAACATTTGGCTGATGTTATTGCTCTCTGGTATCATTAGCACCTCAAGAAACAATACATACTCAAAGTATTAGTAAAGAATCATGCATGTAAATTTACATTTCACATAATGCTTATAAAATTTTTGGAAAAAAAAATTTGCTGACACTGTAACACCTAATCAGACTATCACTGGTTTTTGTCTGTAATGAACTGATATGAAAATCTGTTCATTACAGACAAAAACAAGTATCAGATCTTCTGTTGTTGTTTTTATTCTTGCCTAAAAGTTTCCTATCCAGTTGATAGTACAGCCTTCACATCTACTTCACTGGACATAGTATAGAGCCACTTGTCAAAAGGAAGAGTTCCCCAGAGAGGGCTGAAAGCTCCCCTGTGCTGTAGTACTCCCAGCCCCCCTCATCATCTTGGGATAACTCGTGCCAGATTAATTTACTGACCACATGACAGCTCCACTGTTAGTACGCATAAAATGACAGGCAGCTTAATTTGCTCTTGTATTTTTTCTAATATCAAAATAGAGCAATTTAGTCAAGACACTGAATATGGTCTGTTGATTCTCTCTGGAAACAAATAAGCTATGACACGAGGTGATTTTTTTTTTCCTTCTCTCTCTCTCTCCAAGAGCATGAAGGATATTGGGGATGGGGGGGGGGGCACGGGTGAACAGAATGAAACGGGATCCGGGTCAATGCTGTTGAACAGAATATGGAAAAGGCTGACAGAGAACCAGGTCTGGCTGTATGTCTGACACAGACAATAAAAACTACAGAAGCCAGAATTCAAAACTTCAGTGAGTGGTGGAAGAAACATTTCTGCATTTGACAAGAAACACAATGGAAAGAAAAAATATAACAGGAGAAAAAAAGTGACTTAGAAAGAGCCTGGAATACTTTTGGGAAAAAATTTATGTTAAAACAATTTTAAAATCCCAAAATGGCAATTTGCTCTTGTTTTGAAGGAGTAGAGCTAAACGGTGTCCCAAACTCCTCCCCCAAAAACCCATAGAAGCCAGGCATGGTGGCTCACGCCTGTAATCCCAACACTCAGGAGGCAGAGGCGGGAGGATTGCTGAGTTCGAGGCTTGCCTGGGCTACATAGTGAGCTCAGGGCCAGCCTGAACTACAAAGTGAGACCCAGTCTCAAAAAAAAAAAAAAACAAAAAACATAGAAAACTGATAGGGAACTAGAGATGTAGCTGAAAGATTGGGAAGACCATTGCCTACTGTGTGGGGGTCATTCCTCAAGCAAAAAAATACAGATAGTGAAATCAGAGCGAGGAACAGTGGCTAACTAGAAACTGAGAAACTGGAGCTATTTGGAGAGCAAACGCCAGTGCCTGAGATCTGAGATCTGAAGACCAGGTCATTACCACAAGGTAGAAAGGCAGAGTACGAGATTAGCCTTAACTACAGGATCACGAGGTGGACTGAAGTGGACCCATGGTGATGGCGCCCCCTGGCTTCTGTCAATAAAATTTATAGCAATAACATCGTGGAGAAGAGCAAGCCCTCCCTGTACTCCCAGCTCCTGTGATCTTTCACAAATCAAGATCCAGCAAACAACAGCTCACACTCAAAAATTATAAAACTTCTAGGGAAAAGTCACCGCGAATAAGATTCAGTAGACAGAAAAAGCAGAATTTTATCCTAAGGACAAGATACTGAGAACCTCCTTGCTTCAGCAGCACATATACTAAGATATTGATGACCAGAAATAAAGATAAAGTTATTATTGTATATTAAACAAACTTTTCAAATGAAGAATTTATGATTCTACCCATGATGGTGAAGTGAATATTAACTTACTTTCCCACAATACAGATACTAATCTATATAAATATATTAAACAATGATTTTCATGTTTGGATTATGGGTAATGGGTCACTATAACCTTGAGGTAAAAGAACATGAGTTCCACATTTTTTCTGCCTTATTGCTTGGCGACACTTTTCAAAATACAGATAAAACTGTGGAAACCAAAGAGAGGAGGAGGAAGTCCCTCTGGACGGAGGAAGGAATGAAGTTCAGAGACACGCTATTCTGAGGAGCAGAATAACGGAGATGAGAGAGCAGCATGGTGATAAAACTTCAGGAACATACGCACAGATTCTTGTGCTTATTTAGTTAAACAGTCGAACTGAAGAAGCATTGAGTGAAGGCCTTCAGTGCCTGGCAGAGAACAGGCCTTGGGGCTACCAGCTGAATGAGGAGTCCAGAGACTAGAGTGTTGAAAAACTTTCTTTCACACCAGCAAGTAGAGAAAATTTAGGGAACACCCTGAGTATTCTCTTAAGATCTCGAAAAGGCTGTAATTTAGAAGTAAGATTCCACTGACACCCCAGAATGAGTATAAATTAGGGAAAAGGGTCCATTAGCCTTAGAACACAGACTACATAGCCATATTTAAAGCCTAAAATCAACGCTTTTAAGATCAAGTTGATCTGCCAATTAACTAATCAAGAGAAATCTAAACTCAAAAAAAACTAAATCTAAAAAAGAAAGCAACTACATTAGAATTCTCAAAATTATAGCATTACAATGTCCAGCATACAATAAAAGTTGTATTTGATGTTACTCCTCATGAGAAAAAATATCAGTGAAAACAGACCCAAGAGAAACATGGGTGTTGTAATTAGCAAAATTTCAAAATATAAAATATTTTAAAGAAGTACTTTATTGAAATATTGAGTGAACAGATGGGGACCCTTAAAAGACATATGTGTT
>PVIC010035904.1:0-18836 GCA_004025085.1 Thryonomys swinderianus
TTTTTTTTTTTTTTGAGACAGGGTCTCGCTTTGTAGTTCAGGCTGGCCCTGAGCTCACTATGGAGCCCAGGCAAGCCTCGAACTCAGCAATCCTCCTGTATCTGCCTCCCGAGTGCTGGGATGACAGGTGTGAGCCACCACACCCGGCACTGTGGTATGTGATATTGATTGCTGGTGGGCGTGAGTCACCACGCCCAGCATTGTATGTGGTTACCGGGATCGAACTCAGGGCCTGGCGCTTGCCAGGCAGGCGCTGGAACCACTGAGCTAAATCTCCGGCCCGCAATATGTCTTTTTACTGTAGTATATTTTTAAAAAATTAAATATCGCCATGTATTTTGATTACCCTTTCTATACTGTTGGTTATATTTTAAATATTGTATAAACAAAGAAGTGAGGCCTGTGTCCTGTCTTCACAACCTTTTCATATAATGAAGTCAAATATTGGACAGATAATTCCATTTAATCTGACAAGTGGTAAATACATGCCACAGAGAATGAGCTTGTATGAACGTCTCTATGAGCTTCTGTATAATAAACATTGTTCTATCCTTTCTATGGGAGCTGCACATGATTCCAGGGTCATCTTATGATAATTGTGCCTTTCAGGGACTTGAGGAGAGTCACTCAGGAAGCACTTGTGGTAAAATGGCAACAACCACAGCAAAGGTCAACTGTGAGCTGCCTTATCTTCCTCAGCCCTCACTTTTATTTCCTGCTCCAAGCCCTTTATCCTTTTTAACCCAGATCAATGTTTTTTTTTTTTTTTTTAACTTCAACAAGACATTGCTGTGCAGTTTGCAGAGCCACATGAATCAGTCTTTGCTTTGGTTTGTGTCACCACATTTCCTTGTCATTATCTAGCACTTTCTCTCTAGGACACCAGTGTTATATGGGGTTGATTTGAAATAGAACAGTTTATATGGATAGTGAGTTCCTTCTTGGCAGAAGCATCACTTACCTGTGTTGCTCAGCCTCTTGTCTGGCATGTTTAACTTTTCAAGTCAGTGAAAATAAACTCCTTTTTCTGGATTTTTTTTTTTTTTTGAGACAGGGTCTTGTTTTGTAGTTCAGGCTGGCCCTGAGCTCACTATGTAGCCCAGGCAAGCCTCGAACTCAGCAATCCTCCTGTCTCTGCCTCCCGAGTGCTGGGATGACAGGTGTGAGCCACCACACCTGGCATTCTGGATTTTGTTTTAGTCTACAAGTATGTGACAAGATCCTGGTATTATTATTATTATTAATTTATTTAATAGAGCTGGGAACTGAATGCAGAATTTTCTAGGTAAGCTCTCTACCCCTGAGTACATTCCCCTCCCCCATCCTTTATTCTTTTATTAGATTTAGTCAATATGTTATAAAAGTAAATAAGATATTCTTTGAATTTATGTAGTTCTTACATTAAAAAAGTTAAGAACAGGGCTGGAGGGTTAGCTCAGTGGTTCCAGCGCCTGCCTCACAAGCTCAAGGTCCTGAGTTCAACCCTGGTAACCACATACAATGCTGGGCGTGGTGACTCACGCCCATCAGCAATCAATACCACATACCACAGTGCTGGGCGTGGTGGCTCACACCTGTCATCCCAGCACTCAGGAGGCAGAGACAGGAGGATTGCTGAGTTCGAGGCTTGCCTGGGCTACATAGTGAGCTCAGGGCCAGCCTGAACTACAAAGAGGGACCCAGTCTCAAAAACAAAAAAGAAAAAAAAAATTAAGAACAACTTGATAAAAATTTGTATTTTCAAAGAACTGTCTTGTGTGTTAGTGTTTTGATAACTTGTGATAGATGATAATTACTGGTATCTCTAGTTAACTAGTGAAAATACATCCTAAGAGATTAATTTGGCAAAGACAACAAATCTATTTAAATAGTTCAGCCCTGACTAGAGCATTTAGCTGCCAAACAAATGCTTTATCACCTTGTCTGTACGCCATTGGTTGAACCACAAATTCATCCTACAAATACTAGAGCTCCAGTTACATGTTAATATCTGTGCTCTGTTGCTAGTTGCTGGGCTGGCAACTGTGTTAGCCTCATGTTCTTGACAAAGAGGAAAAATACGCAGATTAAAACTCAATAACATTTTTAGAGTAACTTCTCTATTTTATCGAACATTAATACTTTTTTGCTAATAATTTGAAAGGTAATATCACATCCTTTGAATTTTAAATATTTTTTGTTCAAAAAAACGCTCATAGCCATCTTTCTCCGTTAATTATTATTAGGTGTTCTAATTTGTTGTTGAATACTCAGAGAGAATAGCACAGCATTCGGAGAACCACCAGGAGAGGCAGACTTCCCTAAGGCTTCTTACACAAGCGAATCTGACAGGAGTCAGGCAGGGGAGGTTCGAGTCAGGATTGGGTGCGCTAATTAGAACATTACTGTAAACTTGAGCGAGGTCAGAGTTAATATAATAGTATGAACAGAGCTTGAATTAGAAAAGAATGAATGGAGAGTAAGAAAATGAGACATTCCTCCACGTGTGGCAGGAGGAAGGAGGACATGGTTTGAGGGAGAAGCAGCATAAATAAGGACGTGTTTTAGGTTGTCCTGTTCAAGTATACTTGTCTTTTAAAGGGAGAAGCCCAAGGAGCGCAGTGGAGATGATGACGGAGGTGAAAAAGTTGGGGAAAATGATAAGGCAAGCTCGGGAGGAGGGGCAGGCCCAAGGCAGCAGGAGAGCTAGTTCCCTGCGATCAGCTGAATCTGAGAGGGAGGGAGCCAATTGTCGCAGGCTCAGTGACGAAACAGATCGTACTCAGCTTATGGTGTGTAAGATAAGCCAAAAGAAATAGTTTTGCTATGTTTTGTGTTGTGGCGCTGGGGTGGAAGCCATAGCCTCGCGCTCGCGTGGCTCGCGCTCTGTCACGGAGCCACACCCCTGCGTGAAGAAGGTGGGTATGCGGGAGTTTGATGATTTTTAGTTAGTTTCATTACTAAACTTTAGCATGTTTCTGTGTGGTCAATTATTTTTGTTCCAGTGGAGATTATCTTTTCCAATGGAAAATATATTTTAAGATCTTTCATGAAGCTGTATTTTCTGTGTGGCTCATTTTGGTGAGATTTTTTTTTTAATTAGAAGTAGCCAGGCTGACTGATAACTACATATTAAGAACTGGTGGAAGTTAAAATGTTAAAGGTCCTCGCACTAGTCTACTTTATGTCGCATCTGTACATGAGCACCAAAATCATTCTCATTGGAGTATTTAGAGACAGATTACCACATTATGTGATCTCTGGTCCCGGTAAATATGGAGAGTTCCTTCTAAAATCTGTACAGATAGACACATAATATAACACACTGTAACATAATGTGTGTGATAGCAAAACTATGTTTCAGATATTTGGAATTTCACATCTTCCAGTAGAAACAATATTATAATGATTCTAGCATCTCAGGTCAGCCATAAAAGACCATTTAATTTAAAGTATGCCTGAATTATTAATAGTACTTACTGTTTATAACCATGTGTCTATTAGAAAATACATTGGATTTCAACTTTTAAGGTAAGAACCGTTTCACTCAGTTCTGCTCACTAGTCGACTGGTGCACCCCATTCCCGCCCCCTGAGTCCCTCGTTGTTTGTCTTGAAAAAAGAGGCACCAAACACAGGCTCTTCTCCCAAAGCCCAGAAACAGCAGCCGGGATAGGTGCTCTCTGCCGCGCAGAGCGAAGCAGCCCCGGGTAGTGCCGGTGCACACCAGCACAGGGCGGTCCCCGCTGCTTCTCCTGGGAGACCTTGGCCCTGCTGCTCAGTGCCCCACCTTCCTCTGCCTTTCACTTTCTCTGGACTAGCGCTTCTTAACCAGAACCGATTTTGCCTTTCTCTCTTACTCCCTGACATCCAGGGCTATTTGGCAAGGTCCTAAGATAGTTTCGGTTACCGGTTCGATGTGCTATTGGCATTTAATGAGTGTAGATCAACACTGCTGCTGATTATTGACTCCAAATGCCATTGAGAAACCATTGGCGGGCTAGGGTGTGGTTTTCCCCTCTTGATTTACCACAGCAGAGAAATGCAGTCTGTAGTCTCTGATTCTCTTCCATCTTCTATTTTTGACAGAAGCTCGAAGCAATTTTGAGGTTTTTCTGAGCTTTCCTATCATCACAACATGGGAACAAATAGACTAAAAATAACAAAGAAATTATGGTTCAGGGAATCTTAACTAAAAGCTGTCCATTTTATCCACTAGATTTGAACTAACACAAGCCTCTGATCTTCCATAGGCTTCATTTCCATTCTTCCCGTGGTGGCTTCTCTGTCCCCAAGGCTTCCTTTCCTACTCCCTCCTCTTACTCGGCTGTGCAGAGCCTTGAGGCTCTTCACTGTTCTTCCCAGGGAGGAACAGCAGGAGGAAAATTCATGGGGTTATTTTAATGAGCAAGTAAGAGAAGCTTCCCTTTGTTTCAGCTAGAACTGTTTCCTACTGCCCTCTTGCCTTTAGGAAATTCGTAGGATGAGATTATGTTACAGCATTTCCCTAAGATCTGCTGTACAGCACAGGGACTCCTTTCTCTATTATTTCTCTACCATTTCTTTAGACTCCAGGACACTTATGTGAACTTGAGGGCACTTATGTTAACTGTGCCATTTTGGAGGCCTAATTCTTTGAAGCCCCCCCCCCCCCCGGTTTCCATTCTTGATTTAAGCTTTGCTGTTGTCCCTTGAAATTCTTAACACAATTTTAACAAGCAATCTCACATCTTTATTTTTGCTGGCCTTATTAATGAGTTCCTACTGTATGTATCTTAAAACTCTTCTTCTTCCTCTCTCTTAAGTACACTGCCTCTCAGGATTGGTTAGGAGTACTTTGTTACCCTAGTATTCCAAAGTGAGCTTGCATGCACTCTCTGGCTGAAAGAGAATAGCAGATTAATATGCATATGCTCAGACTCTTCAGTTGCTAGTGCCTTTCATTTTTTTTTCATATTTTTTCAGTGCTTTTCATATTTCTTACTTTGTTTGTACTTTAATTTTACTAAAATTACTACCTATCAAGTGCTATTGTATGATCCATAGTGGGCTACAATGTGTAGGTAAAACAAATGGATTTCTCTCTGTTGGGTATGTTCAAGTGTGTATGCCTCTTCCTCATTCAATGTCATAATGCTTTGAGAATATTTTATATTCTAGTTCTGTAGGTTAGGAGACTGGTATCTATAGAATTTATGTTAGGTTTCCAAAGTTTATAAAATTAGTGGTAAAGTAAAATTTCTCTTAGGGCTTGAAATACTTTACTCCACGCTCTTCTTAACTTGATTTGTATTGAGAAGTCTGCTGTGATTCACATGTTTCTTTTTTAATGGTTTTTCTGGTCTTATGTAGGTTTTCTGTAATCCTAACTATTGTATGCCTTGTTAAAAATTTTTTGATCATGGCTAATTGGAGTTCTATATGCTTCACCCATCTGTGTGTCAAATTCCTTTTCTCTTAAAGTAAGAATTTGAATGTAGGTTTGTTGGCACAAGAGGATGAAAGATTACTTGGGGTCACTGTCCAATCTATACTCCAGGAATGCCCAGAGGGGCTGGTATTAACTGAGACTCCTCAGTGTGAGACAGTATCAGAGGACAGCCCCAAACTGAAGTCTCTTGGCCTTTTATTGATAGAACCAGGAGGTAAGAATCAAATGGAGAAGAAAGACAAGGACTCATGTAGGTGATGGGAAAAACAAGGGATGATGAGGCTGCCATGTTAAATGACTGACTCTGGGACCACATTAAATGATGAAGGAGATAGGGCCGGAGTGTTCACTCTTTAAGGCAGTACATTTTGAACCTACCGTGACTTGTGGCCCAGTCCCTCTCCCTAAATCTCTAACCGTTTACTCTGGAGGTTTTAGGCTTGTGGCTTTAACCTTTCATATCCATCTCATACACAGCTCTGGCAAATGCCTCCACACATGCTGGTCTGTTTTTAAGGCCCAATCCCATCCACTGTGCCACTCAGAAGTTAGGAATTCCTATCCTGAGAGTTGACTATCAAGTTGAGATCAGGAGTGAACATGAAACATTGATGTCTTTATGGCTATTGATTTTTAAAAACACTTAAACAGGTACATTGATGCATTTCAAATTGAATATGATGGTAGATAAAAAGTGCTGGTATATATGATATAGATTGTTTTCAGTGTGGTCATGGCAAGTAGAGTTAGGGTAATTAATCTTAAACAGTACTCAAAAACCTTCAGTTGCATAGGCTTAGTAAATAAATCCTTCCATTCATTTTATGAAGCACTTTTTCCACATATATTATTGCTATCACTTATCAGGAAGTATTTTCTTAGAGGATAGATCTTAGTCTTTAATTTTTATCCAGTGAAAGAAATTTTGGCATACAGTGTGGTTGATGTTTACATTGAGGTCTAAGAAAGATAACTTGCAGAAAATATTTTTAACACCATTTTTCGGGGAGTGTTATCATGTGAATTACCTCAAATTACAGTTTGGTATCTCCTTCCATGTCTGTACAAGTTTTAGCTAAATATATCACTAACCTGGCCTTTTAACTCTGTATCAGGAGAGGGCAGGCATCAGGCACGGATTGTCTAGGATTTCTAAATGACACAGTGTTTATTACTTAGTGACAAAGTTAAAGTTCAAGCATAGCTTCCTGAAACGGGTACTTATCCTGAAGTGGATTAAGAATAACTTGATAGTTTCTTAGTATGCACTGATCTGTCAGGAGCCTTTGATTGGAATAGCAGAGTCTGAGGCCTATACTCTAGACATAGAATCCAACATGTGAATACTTCTGCAGTTTTTGAAGTTAACAGCAGGACTATTTAATCATGTAGTTGTTTCAGCAACTGGTTGAATAACCTTTGTTAAGTTACTTAATCTTGCTAAGCTTCAAGTTTCTTTACCTGTGATAGGAATAATAATTTCTTTTTCAAACCACTGTAGGAAACAGTAACTGAATTCCTATACCTAAAACACTTAGCACAGCCTATGGGGACAAAAGGCATGGTGGCTAAGTGATAGTTCTTTCTTCTCTTCTTCCTATGTCATCAGGGTAGTTTGCGCATAGTGTCACTCACAAAACAAAACCGGTAAGCCCTTTCTCTATAACTGAACAATTACATAGATTTTTATTTGATTTTATTTTTGGTTCTGGGAATCAAACTTAGGACCTTGTGCTTGAGAGGGAGGTGCAGTGACACTGAGCTAAATCCCAGCCCTTTACATAGACTTTTTATTTTTTTATTTTTTTTTTTGCTTTTTGAGACAGGGTCTCACTTTGTAGTTCAGGCTGGCCCTGAGCTCACTATGGTGCCCAGGCAAGCCGGTGTGAACTCAGCAATCCTCCTGTCTCTGCCTCCCGAGTGCTGGGATGACAGGCGTGAGCCACCACGTCCGGCATTGTGCTATGCAGTGTTGATTGTGGGTGGGCGTGTCTCCACACCCAGCATTCTATGTGGTTACCGGGGATCAAACTCAAGACCTTGCGCTTGCGAGGCAGGCGCTGAAACCACTGAGCTAACCCTCCGGCCCTACATAGACTTTTAAATAAACTTCTACACATGTCCTTCAGCAGTGAAATAATAGGAAAGGAGTCTTCTTCAATGAAATTTCAACTTGGGTTAGGGTAATTAATATTAATCCTCAGTATTCTTCAAGGAAAACATCAAATAATAAATATATTTTTTTGAAAGAAAAATTTTTTTTTTTCAGATAGAGTCTCACTGTACAATTCACGCTCACCTCAAACTCACTGTGTAGCCCAGGGAGGCCTTAGACTCAAGGCAATCCTCCTGCATCAACCTTCTGCATGCTGCGATTGTAGGTGTGCACCACCACACTTGACATTATACATTTTTTAATCATCTGGCCTACTTAGCATTAAAAGTTGGAGATCTTGATGATCACTATTAATACTTCTTTGTGTCCCCTGCCAATCTCTCACCCCCAAACAAATGGGGTACTTATACCTGGATCAGAGTAACCAAAGGTGCTGATAAAGAAGTAAACTAAAGCTAGCTGTTAAATCTTAGATGTATGGAACACAATATTTGAGAATAAAGCTTCAGAATATGTATTTAAAATAAATCACTTTGAGGAAAAACTGGCCTTTCCTTAAGCTGCTTTCTTGGCTAGAGATAGCTTTTCCTCTTGTGTGCACTAACAGCATATTCTTACATATTTTTCCAGAGCTGTTTCTTTTCTAGAGTCTCTCAAATGAAGGTTACTTTTGCATCTTCATTTTTGCATCCTTCCTTGTAGAGTTTTGTTTGCTTTTTTGACAACAGAAAGCTCCTCATGGGCTGTGCTAACAAGCATATCCAGTGCCCAGCAAAATACCTTGCATGTGGTGGGCATTCAAAGAGTATTTATTGAATTTGGATTGATCCTCTAATTATTTTTTTGTGGTAAACCAATTCTTTCTTACTTCCTCATTGAGGATAACTCTGTTTGGCGTGTGTGTTAATAAGCTTAGGGAGGTGGCAAATAATGATAATAAACATTGACTTTAGAACATCAGAATACTGGTAGGTGTTTTTCAGAAAGCAAGGCAACGAGCCACTAAACCTAAGTTAAATCCACAGCAATTAAAAGGTAAAAATAAAAAAAAAAGGTTGAAACTGCTAAAATTGCATTCTGGTTTAGTTTTTCTATCAGCTTGCTCATCTGTCCAAAAAGTAGCTTTTGTGACACATCACGATGTTTGTTCTCGGGAAAGGTAAGATAGATACAGGCAGAGATCAAGTACATGCAGTTGTGTTCCCTTGATGTCCTGAAGGTGGTCACTACAACAACTGTGAAGAGAAAAGGTATGGCAGTGAGCTGTAGAAGAGGTGATTAGTAAGGTGCTGCCTCCCAAGAAGAGTCGCCCTATTGACGATGGTTTAGGGCAGTACTCTTGCGGTTTTAGATGACTTTTGGCCCCATCTTGTGTTTCTTCCTCAGTCAGCTGGTTTACTGGGTAGTGCATGTCTCTTCTGTTGGTAGTACAAGGTGATGTACAAATGGAAGCTATCCAGTTTTTAATATTCTGGAGGTTGACAAAGATAGCAGATAGAAGTACTGCAAAAGTCTGGTTGGTGGGGATTAGAGAAGGCATATCATAACTGAGGACACCACCATATTTTGAGAGTTTCTCCAAATATTAAATTATTGTTCTTTTTTTTGAGATAAGGTCTCACTTTGTAGTTAAGGCTGATCCTGAACTCACTATGTAGCCCAGGCAAGGCTCGAACTCACAGCAATCCTCCTGCCCCTGCCTCCCGAGTGCTGGGATGACAGGCGTGAGCCACCACACCACGCACTGTGGTATGTGGTGTTAATTGCTGGTGGGTGTGAGTCACCACACCCAATATTATTGTATGTGGTTACCAGGGATTGAACCAGGAGCCATGCGCTTGCTAGGCAGGGGCTGGAACCACTGAGCTAAATCACCGGCCCCAAATTATTGTTCTTCTTAAGTTTTGTGTTTGTTAATTACTTGATGTCACATTAGGCAGCAAGATTAATCCAAGAAAGCCATTGGATTAGGCAGGTGAAATCAGATTTTCAGCAGGTAGATTAGGACTGATAGAAGTGGTGTTTATAAAGTGTATCTGACAGAATACAAAGCTGTTAAAAAGAGGACTCCTTCCAAAGTCAGAGCGACTAATCTTTTGAATGGTATAGACTTTAGACTTGAAATGGTTGGGAAGAACACAACTATGGATTAAAACCCTGGAGTTCATAAATTAGTCGTCTGGGGAAATCTTGAATTTAGGCAGTAGAAGATCTCTTCTGTCCCCTGCTCTCTCCAAACCACTGGGGTCCAGAAAGTGATTGAAAATAATGCAAAAAGTCATAGAATTTGAGGGGAGGAGAGGACTGTGTTTTAGAATAAATTTAGTGAAAAGTGGATGGAAAAGAGGATGAACTGATTGCGTGACATAAGACTGGGGGAAGGGAGAGGGTGGTACGCATTAACCATTCCCTGGCAACAGGCAGTGATGGGGGGGTAGTTATTCCATCAACTGGATAAAGTGTTGCTTATGAAAAATGAGAAAGTAAAATCCCAACACTCCAGACAAGCACCTTGTGATGATCCGTAGTGTCAGACCCTTCCCCCACCACCTCCGCAACCGCCCCTGTAGCTTTGTCTTTTCATTAACTATCACATTAATCGAATTACACAGTATGGAAAAGACTGTCTTCTTTCAGTATAATGGCCACTATATGTACACTGAAAACTGTCTTTAAGTGCAAAGAACCTCCTCCCAATCACTCAAAACAGTAAAAGAGGCAAGAATCTTAGAAAATAGATGTAGAGAAAGATGAGTTAGGAATATGCTGAAATATGAACAGGTTTATCTTATACAGGATTCATAGTTCTCAGTGAGGTGAGGCGAGCTTATTAGTGTTGAGTGCCTGGTAGAAAGGATGGAGGAAGTTACTCCTACCTCTTAATGTTTTCTTTTCTCAAACTAACTTCCTTCCCTTCTCTGATTCCCTCCCGCACCCGGCCCCTTGCTGGCTTCCCTGGAAACACACACAAGCATTGTTTTTGGCGTGGTCTTTTTTGGTGATGGTGCTTTTAGCACTGAAGGAACATGTGTGAAGTCTGTCTCTGTGTGTCACCGATTCTGACATCAGCTGTAGTTCATGGCTGGGTCGGATGACGTGTGGGGGTACTTGATCCAGTCTAGACTCGTACAGCCACATTTCAATCCAAGATTTATTATACAAAATTTTCTTTTCTAATTTTTTGGATAATTTTGCTTCTTAATGACAAATTTAAAAATCAAGAATTAAAAATGATAGGCTCAAAATTATCTCAAAATACATGAAATTAGAATTTTAGCTATAAAATATGAGTAGTCATATTTGTTCATAATGCATATGTTTATTTATTTTTAGAGATAAGAGCATGCTATATAGTCTAATTTGATCTTGGACTCTGTGTAGATGAGGTTGGCTTTGAACTTGTATTCCTCTTGCCTCAGTCTCTTAAATTCTAGGATTATAGGCACACTCCTAGTTTTTTGTCATTATTATTGGCAATATTGGTTTATCTTTGAAGATAAAAGTATATATGGGGCCATCCCTTGCTATCCTCAGGGAATTCCTGTCAGTACCCTCTGCTGGTACCAAAATCCACAAATGCTCAAATTTCTTTCATACACGGTATAATATTGGTATACAATGTATGCATATCTTCTCTACCTTAAATCACATATAGTTTATTTACAATACTTAAGATAATATAAATGCTGTGCAAGTTTTTGTAATACTGTATTGTTTAGGGAGTAATGACAAGGAATAGAGTTTATCCACTGTAGTTGGCTGAATCAGTTATATGTAGAATTCATGGATACAAAGGGATGACTGAATATATGCATGTGTCATAAGTAGAGTTACACTACTATATCTTCTCATTTGTCTGGAAGGCAATTATCTAATATTTTACATCTATCCAGAAGTCAGAACAGAAACCCAGAAGGTCCTGAGGCTAGCCAATATTTGTTCAAAGTAAATTCAATAAACTTTAAGCCTGTATGAAAGATACTTTATGTAAGTTGCCCGGTTTAATCCTTACAGTAATCTCATGGGATAGCTATTGTTCCAATATTTAGAGAAATCTTCTTTCCTAATTTCAATTTTCTAATTGAAGCGTCTCAAGAGGCTCTGGCACATGTTCAGGGTCATGCGTTCCGTGAGTACCGATCTAGCCCGGGTTTCGGTGTGGCGTGGCTTGCCCGCCACCTCCTCATGTCGAAGCTGGTTTGCTCCCATTTTCAGTCTCAAACAAGCATTTTTGCATTAACAACTATGTGACCAGCCCTGGTATCGAGGAAGAAGGGCAGAATGTTCCGTAATCTCTTTGTTCTTAAAATCTTGGTCTGAAGTAAACATGAAAATATGAAGCAGTTTATAAAAGAAATAAAGCTTAAATACGAGGATAGTGTCCATCTGGAGACACCGTAATTAGAGCTCAGTGAATGTATGACGAATGCATGAGTGAAATTAGTGAGAAGGAAAAACTAACTGGGAGAAAGACCGAAGTAGAAAAAGAAGGTACACTAGAAAAGCCTCACTCTGGAGCCACTTAGTGCTGGACAGGCGCTTTGGTGCCTCAGTAGCCTTCGTGGTGCTCACTGAGGCCCAGGCCGAGGACCCAGGACTGCTGAGCGCCCACAGTGACGGCGACCTGTGCCGCAGGGAGAAAATCCCTCCTACCTGTAACAGCCACTGGAAGGCAGCCCTGAGATAGTCCAGAAAACGTAGGGTATTTTTCCCCTTTAGCCTCCTGAAGGGCTAAACATCCATGTTTTAAAAAACTCACCCATGTGAAGAAGCTCTTTCCCTACTGATATAGGATAAAGGGATTCATAATTTTTTTTGTTTTTCCCTGATAGATTTCAACATTAAAATTTCATTATAAATGAATTCTGTAAAAATCAAATTACATCCTTTGGAAAATGCCGTGAAAAGAACTATGTATACTATGTAGCATATAACAATCTATAATACTACAACTGAGGAGGTTGCATAAAATAACAAAATAACATTTTTAAGCAATGGCATTGGAAACAGTTATGCATTGAAATAATTCATGTTTAGAATATCATCTGTCTTATTGTAAGGAAAAAATGAGAAAGTTATAGGAAGCTATTGAAATGGTTTAAATTTCATTACTCAACAGCATCGATGCGCTACTTTCTTGTCTCAAGAGTATCTATTAACAGTGATATTTTGCTTTACAGCTGTTCTGGGAGAAGAGACTACAAGGACTTAGTGCATCAGATGTAACAGAACAAATTATAAAAACCATGGAACTACCTAAAGGTCTTCAAGGTATTATCTAAGTTTAGTTGAGCAGATATTAATAAGTTCCTTAAGCGCCCTTATAACGTTGCCAGGCCCTGTGTTAGATGCTGTGGCTAAGAAACTGGTAGTCCATCTCTGCTTCAGGGAATTACGTGCTCCGCTGGTTGGCGTCCCTTTTGTGTTGTAGTGAACTCGGGGAAATGAACACGGAAAGCTTGTATGTTGTATGGATGCTTCCATGTGGTATATTTCCTGAGAGTTTTTTCTTCCCCATGTAAAAACTTTGGCTGTAGCTTAGGTTTGTCATCCCATTTAACTCATGTGCTGCTTTCCGCACAGAGTGCAGATCAGTAACAGGATTTCCCAAGCTTCCTGCTTACAGCGGCATCTGGTCCCAACTTTTCTTCTTTCTCTTACCCTCTTACTGAAAACACAACTAACTGCTTCCCTTCTGCCCCTTCCACAAACTGCTGCCCTAAATGGTGGTGGGAACATGCACTTCGGCTCAGCAGTGGCAGCTGGTGAGATCTGGGTGGGGAGCTCATCACCGTCTACCTGTCAGGTCACACAGTGAACTCACGTTCTAGAGAGGTATTATTTTTCAGTATTAAACTCCAGCTTCTAAACTTAATATGTTGTGGATTACTCAAAGGCCCTCATAATTCTGAGTTAAATTCTTATTCTTTTATATTCTTAGAAATTACTAGCTTAACTAAATAAATTTAGGACTTTAAACAACTCATTTAAATTTTGTGGTGGTGTCAGCCTCATGCAAATAGTTAAAGTGAGCATTTATTCTGGATATTTTATTATGTATTTGAACAAGCTGTTAAAGCTGCAGGCATCACATATTTGTGTTGAATTCCTGAAAGAAAGACGAAAAGCACCAGGATACTGCTGGACATAATTGAAAAGTCACAAAGGGAAACTATTCTAAAGAGACACAAAGCAGATGAATATTGGATATTGCTGGCTATGTCTTTAAAAAACCATAAAGAGAAACTGTTAATAGGGATACAAGACCATAATGCCTTTAGAAAGGCCTTATACTATTAAAATAATTGACCTTGCTTTAAGGAACGCAGCCAATTTTACAACAGTTTAAGCTTGTGAAAATGTATTTTAAAGTTTTATTGAAATGCTTAGCTTTTTTGTGACGATTTCTTTAGTGTTAATTCTCTGCTGTATAATGACTATTAAGTGGATATGACACTGTTCTGTGCTGCTTTGGCTTGGGTCAATTTTAAATAGATGATGCCAATTGAACACAAAAGTACTGGCTGTTGTGAGTCGCATAAAGCTTGCTCAGCACACTGAAATGTTCCTTTAAGTAGTGCTTCTTTTTTGTTGCAGGAGTTGGCCCCGGTAGTAATGATGAGACCCTTTTATCTGCTGTTGCCAGTGCTTTGCACACAAGCTCTGCACCAATCACAGGACAAGTCTCGGCTGCTGTGGAAAAGAACCCTGCTGTGTGGCTCAACACATCTCAGCCCCTCTGCAAAGCTTTCATTGTCACAGACGAAGACATTAGGTAGGCAGTTTAACGTGACTTTCAAAGCTTGTTTTTTGCCTGTGGGTAAATGTTGTACTTCCCATTAAGTTCAACATCACGTCTAGTACAGTTGAACATCCCTAATCTGAAAATCTGAAATCTAAAATAGGAAATGTTTTGAGCCCTAATGTGATGCCATAAGTGAAGAATCCCATACCGCAAAACTGTTGCTCGCACAGTCCTTGAAAATATCATATAAAATTGCCCTTGGGCTGTGATTAAGTATATATAAAACATAAATGGAGTTCATGTTCAGGCCTGGGTCTTATGCCTGGGAATGTCTCATTGTGCATATGCAAATACGTCAAGATCTGAAAAAATCTGAACTCTTTCTGGTCCCAAATAGTTCAGATAAAGATTCCTCAACCTGTAAGTGATGACTTCACCAGAAAGTTATGTTTTTCTTTCACAGAGCTTTTCTTAAACCAATGGAGAGTGCTAATCTACTTAATATAGTGCACATTTTGAAAAAGTAGGGTGCCATCATGAGTGAGTATGAAGGACAGACATTGGATCAGTTGTACTCTCATCAGCTTGCAGTATTTTGCAGTTGGGGTTTCTGAGTTTCTGCTGCAAGGATCCCCTTTCATGCAGTCATGCTTTTTTTTTTTTTTTTTTTTTTTGCTTTTTGGAGACAGGGTCTCGCTTTGTAGTTCAGGCTGGCCCTGAGCTCACTATGGTGCCCAGGCAAGCCGCCGCGAACTCAGCAATCCTCCCGTCTCTGCCTCCCGAGTGCTGGGATTACAGGCTTGAGCCACCACGGCCAGCATTATATGTGGTAACCGGGGATCGAACTCAGGTCCTTACGCTTGCGAGGCAAGCGCCGGAACCACTGAGCTAACCCTGTCATGCTTTTGATGATTGTTTCCTTCACTGGTTTATGTGCAGCCACTTCCCTTTTAAGGCCGATGATAGCTGTGCTGCTTGAAGCTCAGTCATGTTTTCAGAATTTAATTTAGTTACCTTGATTATATTTACTTCACTTCAACTCAATTCAGAAATTTATCTACCTCTGTTCAACTTTCCAGTAAAGATTTACTTTCCAGTAAAGATTTAAGGAGGCTCAGGGTATGCATGTGCGCGTGCACACCCACACCCACACACTCACACTCACACACACACACACATGGTGAGCGTGATGCAAGATAGAGTAAGGAGTGAAGCGACAAAGCAGGAATGAGAGCAGATATAAACTGCATCGATTAACACCTTTTATTCTGAGGCTGAGACACAAATTTTTAGCAGCAAATTGTAAAAAGAAAACATCCAACTCAGGTTGATCATACCCAAAAGGAGTAAGCAAAGCACTGCTCCGGAGAAGCAAACCTCCTCTGGATAGTAAACCACAAAGAAATTCTTACCTAGGACTTATAAATTTCAGGTTCATTACTTTATAATGATACTGTAGCACATTATATTTTCTTTAAAATGTGACTGTATATTTTACTGTTTTTATCTTCTGCATGTAAATCAGATTTACTGGAAAATTATTCCCAGACTAAACCAGCAGATGGCACTTATGAGTCACACAATTTAAAAATATTTCTATTTGTATTTTCCCCCTAAATCTATAAAAGTTGATATAAAATATTTCTAAATGTGCAAATCTAGCTAGATTTATAATTGGAAAACCCCTCTTAGCTTTTAAAGTAATTCCTTTTGCAAAGATATAAAACAGTTCAAAGCTGTATTCATATGCCTTGATTGCAAGGAATGTACAATCAATTTTATTTTTGATGATATTAAAATAACAAAATGTAAAACCAATGCAAAATATTAGCTTGTTCTTTGGATTTTTCTTACCCTTGAAGAAGAAAATCACTTAGGAAACAAATTCTTTTCTGTTTTGGAATGAACATGGAATTAGATGAGACTCCACTAGGTCGTCACAGACGTTGACTGGGCTTCTCTGAGTGATATCACGGGAATCCTAAGGCTTTAGCACCAGATCTCTTGATAGGAGAGGAAATATCTCAAAGCCAGATCTCTGGAGGGTTTTCTTTTTGGGTAAATTTGTCAAACAAATCACTCGTTTGATTGAATTGTCAAGAAATTCTTAAACATTCTGTGTTTTTTTCCCTTTATTGAATTTATTGGTGCATTTTAGGAATACATTATTAGGAATACATTTAGGATTGCATTCACCATTGAGAATTTGTACCTCTACATAATATATCTGGATTCTTATTTTGGGGGGGGAAACCCCTAAGAAACCGTTCCTTGATGAATTGAAACATGTTTAAAACAAATGACCACAAATAAAATCATTACCCTATCTCTACCAATGTTGTGTTTATATTAAACCTCCAACTATGTCATATATTAAATGTATACCTTTTCAAAAACATTTGATAATATTTCACTCCTTGGTTTCTTTGTTTTCTAATACTTCATAACAAATCTACACGATATTGCAGCTTAAAACAAGACTCATTATTAGCTCACAGTTCAAAGGTTCAGCAGCTGGATTCTCTGCTTGGACCTCACGAGCCTCATGTCAGTGTCGGCTGGACTGCATTCTCTTCTGCAGCTTGGGGTTCTTGTCCCGGCTCCCAGTGTTGCTGGGGAATGCGTTCCTTGTATTTGCAGGCTGAAGCTCTCTTGTTGGCTGTGGGGCAGATGTGACTCTCAGCTTCTGACTGTTGCCTGCGATTCTTTGCCGCTCTGCTTCCTCCATGTGTCCTTACATAATTCTTTTCAGGAATGGCCCAGCTTCCTTAAGGGCTCTTTCTGTTAGTTCTGGCCTAATAGCCTAATCTTTCTTTTGATTAATTCAAGGCCAATTGATTGGTAATGTAATTCTGCAGTGATATCCACAAAGTCCACCTGGCTTTAAGGGTAGAATGAATATAGAAAGTACGTAGGGAGTGAGACTCTTGGTGACACCTTGGAATTCTGCCTACCTCAGTGAGAAAATGCTCCAGTGTCAGCTCTCAGGTGTGGGAAGTGCTGCTTAAGATAAGGAAAACCAATGGCAAATTTTTTTTTTTTTTTGAGACAGGGTCTCGCTTTATAGTTCAGGCTGGCCCTGAGCTCACCATGGTGCCCAGGCAAGCTGCCGCGAACTCAGCAATCCTCCTGTCTCTGCCTCCCGAGTGCTGGGATTACAGGCATGAGCCTCCATACCCGGCACTGTGGTATGTGGTATTGATTGCTGGTGGGTGTGAGTCTCCACGCCCAGCATTGTATGTGGTTACTGGGGATTGAACTCAGGACCTTGCACTTGCGAGGCAGGCGCCGGAACCACTGAGCTAACCCTCCGGCCCTAAGATGGCTTTTTTATCCAAAAGTGCTACCTGGTCCTTTCCTGACACGACTGCTCCAAGGGAGGTGTAGATATTCCTGTCCTGGTTTTGGAGTGAGAATGATTTGCCGTTCGACAAACTGAGTCACTGGGCCAGAGGGAAGATGGACTATGTAGGAAATAATAAATCTGTTCTTCCTCATTCTGTTCTATTATATGCAAATCTGTTCGATTCCTATTTCTTTTAATCTGATGGAGGCGAAGAGCGCAGGATGACCTAGTAATGACCCCACCAGTCTTTGCCCATTAAAAAAAAAATTCATTGAAAAAGTAGAAGTCTAAGTTTCAAGTCTTTGTGCTGCTTTTGGAGTTTAATGAAGAAAAGTTTATTGAAGTGTAATGAAGTCTGTGTGTCTGTATGGTGTGTGTGTCTTCGCAGCCTTGTGCATCGCTTTGGTGACACAGGCAGATACGGGCAGGACCGCAGACGCCGTCTCCGAGTGGCGCGTCCGGCAGCGGCTGTCACGCCTGGGGTGTTTCCTCCGTGACAGACCCTGCCGCTTCCCGCTCTGCTAGATGTGGGCGGCGCCGCAGCCTGTCCCCTCGCCCTTTTCCTCACTTGTCCTCGGGTCTCTTGGCTCTCCCACTCTGCCGTCCTTGCCCCGCCCCGGGGAGGGCTTAACCCTCCCACCTCCCACCTCCCACCTCCCACCTCCCACCTCCCACCTCCCACCTCCCACCTCCCACCTCCGTCCGAGCCTCCTGGCTTCTCATTTTCACCAGGACCTTTACCTACCACTCTTTCCTCTTCTCTTACGTCTTCACTTTGGTCTTTCTACTTGGTTCTGGATGTAAATTTCTCCCGCCCCTACTTCCTCCGCGCATCTCAGTGAAGCGGGGCCCTTCGGTCTCTGCGCTCCGCCTACCGGCTCTTTATGCCGAACGGCCGCCTGCAGACCTGGGAACCCAGGAGGCTCCCCTGACCGGCCTGCTGCACACAGCCAGGCCAAGTCCCCGTCTGTCGCGCTTCTGCTCGGTGCTCTTCTCACTGCTTCATCAAAAAGTCACTTTTCGGGCCGGAGGGTTAGCTCAGTGGTTCCGGCGCCTGCCTTGCAAGCGCAAGGACCTGAGTTCGATCCCTGGTTACCACATATAATGCTGGGCGTGGTGGCTCACGCCTGTAATCCCAGCACTCGGGAGGCAGAGACAGGAGGATTGCTGAGTTCGCGGCGGCTTGCCTGGGCACCATAGTGAGCTCAGGGCCAGCCTGA
>PVIC010035905.1:0-18832 GCA_004025085.1 Thryonomys swinderianus
CTTGGGGAGGCTGATCTGTTTGAGTTCTTTATATATTGTCGATAATAGCCCTTTGTCTGATACACAGCTAGTAAAGATTTTTTCCCATGTTGTTGGTTGTCTTCTAGCAGTGCCAGCGACTTCTTTGGCTGTGCAGAAGCTTTTCAGTAGGATGAGATCCCATTTGTTGATAGCTCAATCTTGGAAACAACCCAAATGTCCATCAACTGGAGAGTAGATAAAGAAGATGTGTTTTTTTTACAAAATGGAGTATTGCTCTGCCATAAAGAATGACAAGATCGATCCATTTAGGTGCAAATGGAGACATCTGGAGGATATACTAATAAGTGAAATCAATAGATCACAGACAATTCCCGGATCTTCTCTTTGGCATGAACACCTATAGATGCAAATGAGTTCTAGAAAGTAGGACAGCTTTTATAGAGTGGAATATTGCTATAGGAAACTTGGTGTGGGAATGTTATGAGGGGAAGGAATAAATATGATACAGAAAGAAAATAAAAGAGCATGGGCCGGAGGGTTAGCTCAGTGGTTCCGGCGCCTGCCTCGCAAGCGCAAGGTCCTGAGTTCGATCCCCGGTAACCACATATAATGCTGGGTGTGGAGACACGCCCACCAACAATCAACACCACATACCACAATGCCGGACGTGGTGGCTCACGCCTGTAATCCCAGCACTCGGGAGGCAGAGACAGGAGGATTGCTGAGTTCGCGGTGGCTTGCCTGGGCACCATAGTGAGCTCAGGGCCAGCCTGAACTACAAAGCGAGACCCTGTCTCAAAAAGCAAAAAAAAATAAATAAATAAAATAAAAGAGCATGTATAAAGGGGGGAGGAGGGAGGAGTGGGTAGGGATATGGGTAAAAATGAGAATATGGCATATACTGGTACAAATTCCCCAATGTTATATGTGATTTTGAGATGTATATAAATTGTATCAATAAAGAATTCAATTTAAAAAAAAAGAAATAGTAGTACACAAAGACTGAAGCTAGATCTATCTCTTCCACCATGTACTAAACTAAAATCAAAGTGGATGAGAAATCTAAATATTAAAACAGAGCCTCTAAACCTGCTGCAAAACATGTTAGATAAAACTCTTGGAGACATTGGCTTAGGAAAAGACATTATAAACAAAACCTCTATAGCATGAGAACTACCAGAAGAAATCAACAAATGGGATCTCTTTTTATTAAGAAGTTTCTGCACAGTAAAAGAAACCATCAGCAGAGCAAAAAGGCAACCAACAATATGGGAAAAAATCTTTACCAGTAATTCCTCAGACAAAGGGCTACTATCTAGAATATATAAAGAGCTTAAAAAAATCAGTGCCCCCCAAATTTAAAGACCCAGTTCAAAAATGTGCATCTGGAATGAACAGAGGAAGAGATAAAAGCAGTTAAGAAGTATATGAAGAAATGCTCAACATCACTGGACATTTGAGAGATGCAGATGAAAGCAACTCCACAAAGAATGGCTGCTATCTTGAAATTAGCCAGCAACAAATGCTGGCGAGGTTGTTGAGAAAAAGAAACCCTTCTCCACTGTTGGTGGGAATGTAGACTATACAATCATTATGGAGATCAGTGTGGAGATTCCTCAAAAAACTAGAGGTTCCATTTGACCCTACTATTCCCCTGCCGGGGGTATACACAAAAGAATTACAAGATTCATATCACAGTGACATATGTGCACCCATGTTTATACCAGCTCAGTTTGTGATAGCTAAATCTTGGAAACAACCCAAATGCCCATCAACTCTAGACTGGATAAAGAAGATGTGGGTTTTTTTTATAAAATGGAGTATTGCTCTGCCATAAAGAATGATGAGGTTGAATCATTTATACTGAAATGGATGTACCTTTAGAACACATTCATAAGTGAAATAAATAGATCATAGATGTATAAATATATATTTTCTCTGGTATGAGAAACTGAAGTTATAAATATGTTCTAGAATGCATGATTGATATTGTGAAATAGTAAATAGTCAAAGGGTAATGGGGTTTAGGGATAAATAATGAAGAAAAAAATGATGGTTTAAAAAAAGGAAACAATACTTCTGTATATAGGGGTGGGGGGGAGGTAGAGCCGGTAGGGGAGGGGGAAAAAGAGAATTAAGTTGTGTCATATACTGGAACAAATTCTCCATGTGGAGTGTAATTGTGATGTGTATAATGTATCAATAAAATGTACCAATAAAAAAGAAATAATAGTATAAATGTATTATTTGAAGATACAAAGGTTACTTACTATAACTAATAGTGGCTCAAAGAGACTCTTGGATGGTAGGTTTTAAGATAGGGTGGAATGCTATAAGTAGAATACTGTTTCCATTTTAAATGCTACCTAATTTTAAACCACTTGTTTATAAAGTTTGATAAGACTGTTAACTCATGATAACTTAGACTAAAACATAATTTACCCCAATTTTATGAGTGATAACCTAATAAACCCAATCAACTCAAACCAGTATATGAATCATCTCTAATAATAAATTTTATTTTGCTTTCAATCAATCCCCTGTTTAACACAATCCCCTTCTTCATGATTAGGCTTACCAGACCTGAAACCCACCCTCTAAAGCTTCATTTAAATTTAGAACATAATAATAAACATGACATTTTATTTTTTCTGTGATTTTAAAAAATTGAATTCTTTATTGGTACATTTTATATATATCTCACAATCACACCTAACTTTGGGGACTTTGTACCAATATATGACACAAGTTAATTCTCATTTTTACCAACATCCCTACCCACCCACACCTCCCCACCCCCTATATACATGCTCTTTTATTTTCTTTCAGAATCATATTTATTCCTTCCCCTCATTACATTCCCACACCAAATTTCCTTTGGAAATTTCCCATTCTACAAAAACTGTCATACTTTCTAGAGCTCATTTATATCTACAGATGCTCATATCAAAGAAAAGATACAGTATTTGCATAACAGTGATCTATTTATTTCACTTATTAGTGTGTCCTCCAGGTGTATCCATTTGCACATAAATGAATGAATCTTGTCAGTCTTTATGGCAGAATAATACTCCATTAAAAAAAAAACCACATCTTCTTTATCCAGTCTCCAGTTGATGAGCATTTGGATTGTTTCCAATATTGGGCTATCATGAACTGAGCTGCTATGAACAAGGGTGTACATCTGTCTTTCCAATGTGATTTTTTAAATTCCTTTGGGTATATTCCTAGCAGAGGGATAGCAGGGTGAAATGGGACCTCTAGTCCTAGTTTTGTGAGGAATCTCCACACAGATCTCCACAATGGTTGCACAAGTCTACAATTGCACCAACAGTGGAAAAGGGTTCCTTTCTCCCCACAGCCTCACCAGCATTTATTGTTGGTTGTTTTTGTAATAGCAGCCATTCTTTGTGGAGTGAGATGAAATCGCAGTGTTGTTTTCATTTGCATCTCTCAAATGACCAGGGAAAACATGACATTTTCTAACAGAGTTTCTTTCTTTCTTTCTCTCTCTTTTTTAAAAAAAGTAATCATACTTCCATTAACTCAATCACTCAACAAATACTTATTTATACATGTTCTATGGCAGGCCTCAGTGACTGGAAGATAAATCAGGTAAATGGTCCATATTAAGAAATGTAGGGCTGGAAGATTAGCTCAGTGGTTCTGGTGCCTGCCTCGCAAGCACAAGGTCCTGAGTTCGATCCCTGGTAACCACATACAATGCTGGGCGTGGAGACTCACGCCCACCAGCCATCAATACCACATACCACAGTGCCAGGCGTGGTGGCTCACGCCTGTAATCCCAGCACTCGGGAGGCAGAGACAGGAGGATTGCTGAGTTCCAGGCTTTCCTGGACTACATAGTGAGCTCTGAGCCAGCCTGAACTACAAAGTAAGATCCTGTCTCAAAAAAGAAATGTAAAGCCTAGAATTAAAAACAGATACACATTTCTATGCAATATAGGCATTTGGAGGCTTTAGTGTGAGATGTCTGCTAGAGGTTGGTCTGAAAGCATGAATGAGAATTATTCCAATTTATACCTTATCTTGACTTCCACGGGCTGCCCAGACATTTGATCAAACATTATTCTAGATGAATTTCGGAGTCAGTAGACTGAGTTAAGCAGATGGTGGGTGAACTTTGTCTAGTCCGTTGTAGCTCTTGGTGGAGCAAAATGGTTGAGTAAGAAGTTTTCCTGCTTAAACTGGGACATTGATTTTTTTTGTTGCTTTTCTGTTTTTGTTGGTATTGTTGTTTCCTTTCTATCTCTGAACTAAAACATTAGATCTTCCAGGACCCAGAGCTGGCAGGCACTTGGACAAAAGTACAGCAGCAGCACTTCTGGGTCTCCTGCCACCCAATTTCTTATAATCCGTCACTCGTGTGTATACATATATGTGTGTGTACATGTATGGATGTGTATGTCTGTATGTATATTTTATCCAAGTGGTTCAGTTTCTCTGGAGAAAAATAGTGCACTGGCAAATGCATTAAGTTTTGCAAAATACAAATTAAAGAAAATAATCCCAGTAGAAGAGACAGCTTTCAAAAAGTTTGGAAGGTATAAAAGGATGTATATGGGGGAAAGGGAGGGATTGAAGGAAGGGGAAGGGAATGGGAAAAATAAGGATCAAGACGTCATATATAGGTACAAATTCTCAATGATGAATGTTGTCATAATGTATATACCAATAAACTAAAATAAACAAACTCAATTTTTTAAAAAAAAAGATCCCAAATCCTTAGTTGGAAGGTAAAAGAGGCTAGAAGGAGAAAGTGGGCTTAACTTAAGGATTTAGTAAAAGACTCCTCATGGAAAACAAACAAATTATTTAATGAAATTTCCAGTGAACTCTTTTATAAAAGAAACAATACTTTTGTAATGGAAACGGACTACCTGATAAGTCTGAAATTTTAATGAGAAAAACCCACTTTTTAAAACAGAATGAAATGTAATGTTTATGATTTTATCTGTTTAGTTTTTTTAAGAAAAAATAAAAAATTTTATAATCAAATAATAAGAGAATAACAAATAGTTATAACAGTGTATATCATTATCTTCAAGCTAGTTACCAAGAGTATGAGACATAAACACAAACGACTATTGCAGAAAAATACAGATAATAACAAAATCTGCTTTTTAATTGAATTTATGGGCAGGTATTTCTTTCATGAAAAAAATCTCAGTAAACTATGACAAAATTATATATCTATTTACTTATATTTTATATTCTGCATAATCTCTGGAGAGAAGGTTATAAAGGATTTTTTCTATGAAAGATTTTAAATATATATAAAAGCAAAAGCAAGAGTAAAATAAGCCCCACTGTCATTTTAAATGCATACTTCATTGAACCATTCTTACTGCAGCTTTTTCTTTTCCTTCCTTTATAGTATGTTAAGACAAACCAATCATACTATTTCACCTTTTAATATTTTCATATATAATTTAAAATAAGCATCAAAGGGCCCACTGCATCCCGGAGAGGCACAGACTCGGCTACTAGGCGCAATCCGTTTCCGGTGGACTGAGGGCCGCCCACCGGCCCACTGTATCCCGGAGCGCTGAGGACTCGGCTACAGGGTGCCATCCATTTCCGGCGGCGGCGGACTGAGGGCAGCCCACCGGCCCACTGTACCATGGAGCTGTGCAGTGAGGAGTCAGGAAGAACCCTGGGCACCATCACCACCAGGGAGGGTTGAGGGCCTCCACCCAGCCCAACCCCACCCCGGAGCTCCGTTGTGAAGACCCAGGACCTAGAGGAGACTGAACCATCTCCTGCATCCCTCCACAGGAGGCGTGCTCCTAGAGCCGCATTGAGAGACCAGGCAAGATTTAAAAAAAAGGGGGGTGTATCTAGCATCTATTTTGCCATTTACTCCTAGATCCCTCTATTCACCTCTTGTCCCCACACCCTCTTCTATCTTCCTGTCAGAAGCAATACCCAGAAGAAAAGGACTCTTAGGCTGCCCTATGTCTTCTTCTGTACTATTATAAGAAGGTGTGCAAAGTCTCCAATGGTCTTACAGCATACAGATGGTACTGTTGTACATATGCCCTTTTATCCTCTATTACCCACTGGCATATATGAGGTTCAAGAGTATAGGTGATCTCCATTAATCTGCTAACCCTATGCCATTCTCTTCCTGTCTCCCTACCTCCCTGATTCCCCAGTGACCTCTTATCCCCAAAGGGTATGGGGGGTACATTTATGATTTGTATGTTGTATACACATTGCTAATTAATTCTCAATTCTGGCATATGGACATAGAGGTAACTCATAAGCTCAAAGTCTCCAAAATAGAATTTAACAAAACTTTTTATCTTATTTACTGTGTTTAATACTGATATTGGCATTTATTGTATTATGGTAACAAACATGATGTGATTGTTCTGCTCAAATACCTCCCATGATGTGTCAAAACTGAGAACTCTCAAGGGTCATGACAGATTCAAGGAGGACCTCTCAGGAAAGTGTCACATCCAAAGGGCCCCAGATAATAGAAAGAGACCTGCAACAAACATTGCCCTGTTATCAGGCAAAGAAGAGCATTAATAACAACGAAAGAGTAGAAATGAGAAAATACACAAATAACCAGACGCAAAGATCACCACCACAGGGAAATTCAGAGAAAAGGAAACAGGGCAAACTGAAACTCAAACACCAGGATTCTTGGAGATGGTAACTAAAGCGGATCTAGTAAAATGGAAATCAGAACTCATCTCTGAGATCAAAACAGGGATACTGTCCACAGTGAAAGACATCATTAAAGAAGAGATCAGTGAGATGATAGAATCCAAGATAGCAAAAGCAATGGAACCTTTTAAACATCTTCAAGCAGAGCTCCAGGGAATGATGAAGGAGAACGAAAGCTTGCACAGTAGGATGAATGAAGCAGAGAACCTAATCTCAGACCTAGAGGACAGCATAGCAGCCAACGAGCAGGAAAGGTATAATCTATGGAAAAGAGCAAGGGACCATGAGAAATCAATTCAACAGCTTCTAGATGACTCAAAGAAAAATAACATAAGACTGATTGGAGTCATTGAGGAAGCAGAAGATAGTATAAAAGACATAAAAAAAAGCTATTGTCAGAGATAACAACAGAAAACTTCACAGGAAAAGAAATAGACATACAGATAAATGAGACCTATTGGACTAAAAAAATGCCATGACATAAAAATATCTACACCTAGACATATAATTATCAAGGTTCCAGATGTACGACAAAAGAATGATATACTGAAAGCAGTGAGAGAAAGGAAGAAAACCACCTACAAAGGGAAGCCCATTAGGATCACAGCAGACATTTCAACACAAACACTCAATGCAAGGAGAGCTAGAAGAGAAGTATTTGAAGCACTGAAGGAAAACAACCTCCAACCTAGACTGCTGTATCTTGCAAAACTACCTTTCAGAATAGACAGGGAAATAAGATACTTCCACGATAAAGAACACCTGAAAAACTTCACAAATATGAAACATGCACTCCAAAACATCCTAAAGAACATCTTGGAAAAAAACACAGAAAATTCCATAACCACAAGACCCAGAAGAGTGAATTCATTGGGGCAAACAAGAAACTAAATAGAAAAGGGGAAAAGCAAGGAAGAAAAGAACCAAGGACAGGGAAACATGGCAGCTCTGAATATGTCCATATCAGTCATAACCACTAACGTCAATGGACTCACTGGGCCAATTAAAAGACACAGACTAGCAGACTGGATCAAGAAGCAAGATCCTACAATCTGCTGCATACAGGAAACACACCTAATTCAGAAGGAAACCCATAGACTGAAAAGAAAAGGTTGGAAAAAAATCCTCCATGCCACAGGAAACTGCAAAAAAGCAGGAGTGGCTATCTTATTTGCAGATAAAATAGATTTCAAACCCAAACTGATTAAAAGACATAAAGAAGGTCACTATATTCTCATACAGGGAACTATCCAAGAGAAAGAAATAACAATCATAAATATTTATGCACCAAACTCTAATGCACCCAAGTATATATAAAAAAAACATTACTGGACATGAAAAGCCAGTTATCCATGAATACAATAGTAGTAGGGGACTTTAATACTCCACTGTCACAAATTGACAGATCAACTGGACAAAGAATCAATATGGAAATACTTGAGCTAAATCAAACTTTTGAGCAAATGGACTTATTAGATGCCTACAGAATTTTTCACCCTTCAATGCAAGAATATACCTTCTTCTCAGCTGCTCATGGATCATTCTCCAAAATAGATCACATTCTAGTCCATAGAAGAAGCTTAAGTAAATGCAAAGGAATTGAAGTTATCCCCTGCATACTATCAGACCATAGTGCCTTGAAACTGGAGCTTAATAGCAGAAGAAATTCCAAGATCCTCACAAACACATGGAAATTGAACAACACTCTGTTAACCAACCAATGGGCCACAAAAGAAATTAAAGAAGAAATTAAACAGTTTCTACAACTAAACGACAACCCCAGCACAACATATAGGAATTTATGGGGCACAATGAAAGCAGTTCTGTGAGGGAAATTCATAGCAGTGAATGCCTATACTCAGAAAATAGAGCAAACTGAAATAAGCAATCTAATGATAAACCTCAGACAATTAGAAAAAGAGGAGCAAGACAAACCCAAAGCACATACTAGAGAGGAAATTATAAGGATCAGAGCAGAAATTAATGCAATGGAGACAAAGAGAACAATACAAAGAATAAATGAATCAAAGAGTTGATTCTTTAAAAGGATAAATAAGATCGACAGACCCTTAGCCAACCTTATCAAACAAAAGAAGGAAAAGGCTCAAATCCATGCTATAAGGAATGAAAATGGGGAAACCAGCACAGACCCAGAGGAAGTCCAAAGGATCATAAACATGTACGTTGAAAATCTATACTCCAAGAAGATGGAAAATCTAGAAGAAATGGATAGATTCCTAGACACATATGAACTTCCAAAGCTGAATGAAGAGGATATAAAAATGTTAAACAAGCCGATATCAATTTGGGAAATTGAAAATGTATTAAAAAACCTACCAACAAAGAAAAGCCCTGGTCCTGATGGCTTCATTGCTGTCTTCTACAAAACTTTTAAAGAAGAGTTAATACCAGTACTTCTCAATCTCTTTCATGAAACCGAAAGGGAAGCAGTACTCCCCAAATCATTCCTTGAAGCAACCATCACCTTGATTCCAAAGGCAGGGAAAGATCCCACCAAAAAAGGCCAATCTCTCTAATGGACATTGATGCAAAAATCCTCAATAAGATACTGGCATACAGAATACAGAGTTATCAAGAAAATCATACACCCTGATCAAGTCGGATTTATCCCAGGGATGCAAGGCTGGTTCAACATACGTAAATCAATCAATGTAATACACTATATTAACAGACTCAAGGACAAAAACCATATGATTATCTCAATAGATGCAGAAAAAACACCTGACAAAATCCAACACCCATTTATGATCAAAACCCTACAGAGAATCGGAATCGATGGACTGTATCTCAATTTAATCCAAGCCATTTATGAGAAACCAACAGCCAGCATCATACTTAATGGGCAAAAACTGAAACCTTTTACACTAAGATGCCCGTTGTCACCACTCTTGTTCAATATAGCGCTGGAAACATTAGCCATAGCAATCAGGCAGGACAAAGATATAAAAGGAATAAAGATAGGAAAGGAAGAAGTTAAACTGTCATTATTTGCTGATGATATGATACTCTATCTAGAGGATCCTAAAAACTCAACCAAAAGACTACTTGACTTAATTACCAGATTTGGTAGTGTTGCTGGATACAGGGTCAATGCTCAAAAATCAACAGCCTTTGTCTAAACAAACAACAGACTCACTGAAAGAGAAATTGGGGAGTCAATCCCTTTCACGGTAGCACCCAGAAAAATGAAATATCTAGGAATCAACCTAACAAAGGAAATGAAAGACCTCTACTCTGAAAACTATAGGACTCTGAAAACTGAGATAGAAAAGGAAACCCGAAAGTGGAAAGATATCTCTTGTTCCTGGGTCGGGAGAATAAACATCATCAAAATGGCTATACTCCCACAACTACTATACAGATTCAATGCAATTCCAATTGAAATTCCAATGGTATACTTCACAGAGCTAGAGAAAGTAATACAAAAATTCATCTGGAAACTCAAGAAATCTAGAATAGCAAAAGCAATTCTAAGCAACCACGACATGGGGTATTACAATCCCCAATTTAAAACTTTACTATAGAGCCACTGTGGTAAAAACTGCATGGTACTGGCAAAGTAACAGACCTGAGGACCAGTAGAATAGATTAGTAGATCCAGAAACAACCCCGGATACACTAAGCCACCTTATCTTTGACAAAGGAGCCAAACATCGTCAATGGAGGAAAGACAGCCTCTTTAACAAATGTTGCTGGAAAAACTGGGCTTTAGACTGCCAAAGGCTAAAGCTAGACCTATCTCTTTCACCATGCACAAAACTAAACTCACAATGGATACGACATTTAAACATTAAAACAGAAACAATAAGCCTGCTGGAAAACAGGCTAGGTAAAACTCTTGGAGACATTGGCTTAGGCAGAGACTTTATGAATCAAACCTCTATAGCACAAGAACTAGCAGGAAGAATCAACAAATGGTATCTCATCCAACTGAAAAGCTTCTGCACAGCAAAAGAAGTCATTGGCACTGCTAAAAGACAACCAACAACATGGGAAAAAATCTTTACCAGCTGTTTATCAGACAAAGGGCTATTATCTACAATATATAAAGAACTCAAACAGATCAGCCTCCCCAGGTTTAAAGACCCAATTCAAAAATGGGCAACTGAAATGAACAGACACTTCTCAGAGGCAGAAGTCAAACCAGCCAAGAAGAATATGAAGAAATGTTCAAATCACTGGTCATTCGAGAGATGCAAATGAAAACAACACTGAGATTTCATCTCACTCCACAAAGAATGGCCACTATCACAAAATCAACCAACAATAAATGTTGGCAGGGCTGTGGGGAGAAAGGAACCCTTCTCCATTGTTGGTGGGATTGCAGACTTGTGCAACCACTGTAGAGATGTGTGTGGAGATTTCTCAGAAAACTAGGACTGGGGGTCCCATTTGACCTGGCTATCACCCTGCTAGGAATATACCCAAAAGAATTTTTAAAATCACATCGGAAAGACAGATGTACACCCTTGTTCATAGCAGCTTAGTTTGTGATAGCTCAATCTTGGAAACAACCCAAATGTCCATCAACTGGAGAGTGGATAAAGAAGATGTGGGGTTTTTTTTAAATAAAATGGAGTATTACTCTGCCATAAAGAATGACAAGATCGATCCATTTAGGTGCAAATGGAGACACGTGGAGGATATACTAATAAGTGAAATCAATAGATCATAGATAGGCAAATTCCAGATCTTCTCTTTGACATGAACACCTGTAGATGCAAATGAGCTCTAGAAAGTATGACAGCTTTTATAGAGTGAGAAATTTCCATAAGAAATTTGGTGTGGGAATGTGATGAGGTGAATGAATAAATATGATACAGAAAGAAAAAAAAAGAATATGTATAAAGGGGGTGAGGAGGTGTGGGTGGGTAGGGATATGGGTAAAAATGTGAATTAACTTATGTCATATACTGGTACAGATTCCCCAATGTTAGGTGTGATTGTGAGATGTATATAAATTGTACCAATAAAGAATTCAATTAAAAAAATAAGCATTAAAATTATTTCATATAGCCGGGCATGGTGGCTCATGCCTGTAATCCCAGCACTCGGGAGGCAGAGATAGGAGGATTGCTGAGTTCAAGGCTTGCCTGGGCTACATAGTGAGCTCAGAGCCAGCCTGAACTACAAAGCGAGACCCTGTCTCAAAAAAAAAATATTTCATATAAATTGGATATTTTCATATGCAACTATAATATCATTATCTGATTAAAAGCACTCCTACGTATATCTAATTCCCAGTCCATATTTAAACTTCACTAATTACTGTCCCCCCTCAAAGTCTTTTTAGAGTATATTTTTCCCCAATAATTTCCATCCCATGGCCCACAAGTCCTATTTCGTTCTCATGTCCCTTAAATGTTGTATAAGCCAAAATGCTGCCTTAAAAATAATTCACATATTTAAGAAACCAGGTCCCTTGACCCTAGGGTATCCTTCCTAGATGTGTCTGCTCATCTCCCCATGGCTTCTCTACCCACTTCATTTCCAATAAACTGGATGCTGGATCTAGTGTTGAGATATTTTATCAAGTATTCTTCACTGGGCATGGTGGTCACACCTGTATCCCAGCACTCAGGAGGCTAGGAGTTTGAGGCCAGCCTGGGCTACATAATGAGTTCAAGGCCAGTCTAAACTACATAGCAAGACCTTATTTCAAAAAACAAACAAAAAGTTCTTGAGTGGTGGTGCAGTGTATGCTATCGCACATCAAATCAGGAGATGTGTAATGTGGTCTGTTCCCCACACAACAGTGAGCCATATGATACTGGTGTTACTTAGCGATGATGAATACCACGGACAGCCATGTCCCCATCCTTTATCCTGAGGATTTCAGCAAGGTGAACACTGCCTCAGGAAACCACATCATTAGAGGATGCCAAGCAGTGATTTTTCTAATTGTACAACTTCTTTGTACAACTACACTGATAGCTAGAATTAAAGCATCTGAAGTAGGAGCCACTACATCTGACATAAAATAAATTGCACACATTTAAAATGTACACAGAAATTTTAAGAAATGTACATGGGAGCTGGGATTGTAGCTCAGTGGGACCAAGCCCGCCTGGCAAGCACAAGGGCCTGAGTTCAATCCCCAGTACCACACACAAAAAAAGAATGTATATGGACTTGAAGTCTTCACCACAGCCTAGACAATGAAAGTAGCAGTCCAGCACCCCAAAAATGTTTTCCAGTTCTTCTTAATGGTTCCTTTCTGGCACTCTATTCCTGGCCCCAAATCAGGGCTATGTAACCACTGCTCTCATTGTAGGTTTACATTTTCTAAAGTTTTTATGGCAAGAATCATACAGAATATGCTTTTTATGTTTTTTTACATGAAATTGAGCATAACTGCTTTGAGATTCATTGATTATATCAGTGGCTTATTTCTCTTTTTTGCTGAGTAGTGTTCCACTGAATGGATATACCACAATTTGTCTGCATCCTCATCCAGTGATAGAAATTCAAGTTATTTCTAATTTGGTGCAATTATAAAGGGAGCTACTATAAACATTCCTGTATAGGTTTTTATATCAATATAAGTTTTTATTTTCCTTTGCTAAATGCCCAGAAATGGGGTTTTACTAATGGGATTATATTGAATTTTTCAATATGTTTCCAAGGTATCTGTGCCATTTTTCATTCCACCAGCAAGGCACAAGAGCGCCACTCCGCACCTTCATCAGCACTTGGTGAGGACAGCAGGCTCCAATCCAGCCATTCTGATACACTGGAGTGGCATCTCAATATGCTTTGGATTGGCATTTCCTGATGACTAATAATGTTGAACATTAAAAAAAATTCTTAGATACCATCTGTATATCTTCTTTGGCAATATGTCTATTCAAATCTTTTTCCTACTTTTAAAAACTTGTTTCCTCATTATTAAGTTTGAGGCTTCTATATGTAAAAATTTTTATTCTTCCAAGGAACATTTTTTAAAAGGGATTCATAAATGAACTTAAAATTATTTACTGCCAAAACAAAAATGTGCACCAGGCAGCTGGGTGTTTGAAATAAAAGAAGCCCTGTTCCAGGGCTGGAATGAGATTCCTGCCAACTGGATGCTTCTGCATGGCACAGCCAGGCTGTGGGAAAATGCCCGGCTCTTCACAGTGCGTGGTGCCAGTTGCAGCTGCACACATTCCCACACTGCCACCCTTCCACCCCGCTCACCAGCCCAAAGCTCCTGGACTCAAGCCATGCCCTGCTTTTTTCTGCAGTCACATTAGTGACCTAATGGCACACACTGTCCATGCTTCGAAGAAATGTTCATGAAATCAGAGACTCACAGAAACTCTCACCCTAAGCACTCAGTTCCCTTTTCCAGCATCCTCACAAGCATTTGAATCACAACTGCTCGGACACGGCTTTAGTGGCCCTGTGCAGGCTCTTGGTGAGCTTCCTTGTCTTGGGGCCCGTATGACGATCTGGTGTGGGATTGCCAACACTACCAGTTATAGATCTGCACATTTCTTTTCATTTATCTTTATAATTAAACCCAAATTAAAATGTCTGTTATATGAATAGGGTAACTAGGAGATTATAGAGTATTTCTTTTGGTTTGTTCAAAATAAGATGCACAAATAATTTCTACAGAAAATGAATAGAGATGTGGCTACCTACAAAGGAGAGCATGTTGCTTTTCTTTATATAGAAGCTGGCAGCTCTTTAAAATACCTTATAGCAAAAATAGCTATTTTGAGGCAGAAGTTTTTCCTTGTAATGGAATCTAGCATATAGGCAATGTTTCAAAACAAATTTTTCTGATAACGTTGCATTAGGCGAAGACCAAGCCCCTGATGTGAAACTTGAATAAGTCTTTCAGCTCATAAAAGAATGTATTAATTCTATAATAGATAAATCTTTTCCCTTCACTGTTCAAACAATTCTTTCCATCTGCATCATCTTCTTTGATGGCCAGAAGAAACCCACAAGGTAGCTGAGAAGGTCATTTTTCCCCAGATCACATAGAGAGCAGGTGGTGGCAGGAAGGCTGATGCCAAACCTGTCGCACGCCCTGCCGGCTCTCTGCAGGTAACACTTCACTGCTGTCCATGTAAGTCTAAGCTTTACACAATCAAAAAAGTAAGGGGATTAGCAGTGTTCTCCTATACCACAAAAGTGACCCAGTAATCAATGTTAACTTTGCTGGTATTTTTTGTAATAATTAGATCCACATCATGGTATATTTCTGATTCTAACTTCTGTTTCTTTAAGAATTTTAAGCCTTTATTTTCCCACTGAAGAACAGTTGACAAAGGGACATCTTACAATGAAACCATTTAAATGACTCTGAAAACCAAGAATGGCTCTCTCTGTGATATCGTTTCTTTGAGCACAACTGTTTGGATGAATTCTACTCCTGCCCATTATCTGAACACGAAGTGTGGCAGCCAATTGGATTCTTTGGTAACAATGCATCTAACTTGGCTGGGACTTTGCTTCCAACTGCCAGGACAGGCGCTAGAGAGCCATTCAAACCTGGAGACAAATGGCTGGGCAGGGAACTGGGAGCACCTGCAAGAGGCCTGGTGGGGACGGCTTATCTACTGCAGCCATTGTGTCCCAATCTGTGTCTCTTCCAGGAAGCTAGAAATCAAGGTCCCACCAGGTGGGAAGAGGCTGCTATTGCATGGCTGTGTTTTAACAGCAAGAAGTTAAATTATCCCTGCATTCCGGGAGAACAACATGAAATAATTTTTCCCATAAGGCTAGGTCCATCAGGTATACTGAAGATCTACCTAAGAGTTCAATGTGGTATTGTTTTAAGGATCAGTAGTCTTGCTCAAAAGGCACATTGGTCATAGGCCATATCAGAATCCTACGATGGTGAAAGAACTGGTGACTTGAACATTTTTGAAGCCAGAGTTACTGAGTTTTTGATCCTTTCTCATGCAGTATTTGAGTATCTACATGATTATCTGGCAGTGATTTCCTGAGATTTTACCACATGCCAGGTGCTGTTCTAAATAATGGGAAGGAGCAGGCAGATGGTACACAGAGAATGAGAGTCATAAAAGAGAAGGACAGTCTGTGAACCTGTGAACATGCACAGCGATTAGGAAAGAGAGGGCAAGGCACTGAGGGAAGCAAAGACGTACAGATGAGTGAGGACCAGAATCAAGGTTATGGTCTCTCCTTATTCCTCCTACTTATTTCAGAATAATTTTCCAACAATATACTTTCACCAAAATGTCTTAAGTGTCAATAAAAACCATCTTATTAGAGAAGAAAAAATGTTCCTATTTCATTCAAAAATGAATAAAATAAAAAATTGCTTGTTGTGGTTAGCACAGTGTGCTACAGTCACTCGTACACTTGCCCATCTTCCCCACTAGGCTGTGAATCTCTCCAGCACAAGGACTATCTGTTTGTCTTCATGTATTCATTTGGTTGTTTATTCATCAGTGTTTATTAAATGGCACTAGGATGATAAAAATAAATGGGAGGTCGTGGCCCTGAAGAAACTCCCACTCCAGCAAGGACGGAAAGGACCACAGCAATGTCCCAGTGTGATAAGAGGAGTATACTGGGGCAGGGGCACAGAGGAGCAGCCACCCAGCCTTGGAGACTGGGGTGCCTGAGGGGTGGCCTCTGGAGGAGTAGGACCACAGTATTCTTGGTACAAAAGAATGTGAGGTTATGTTTTATTTTGTTTTTGGTTAAAAAGGATAGAAGGATGCATGCCCTGGGACCACTGTGAGGAATAGCATGCTCATATAGAAAACATTCTCCCAACATAGCCATGAAGACACTAAAACCATACCCTTCTTCTTGTCTGGAAGGTAAGAAAAGCATGATGTGAGATGCTAAATCACTTTTCCTGGTCCACTCGCAGTTTGGGGGACTGTCAGGATGCAAACTCTGCCGTAATTTCCATTTTATTTCTACTGTTTTCAGAAAGCAAGCCTTTGCCTTGGGCCAGGAGCACATTGGAAGGTTAAAGATCAGGATGCAGAAAGAATTCTCAGAGATGAACAAATGAACTCCAGCTTGGCCAGCAGTGGGATGGAAATTGAGTTATACACAAAGAAAGGTACTGAAAAAAAGAGAGAAACAACACAATGTGCTTATTCTGCCTCATTCTGCCTTTCCAAAACTCTTTCCCTGTCCACAGACTGCTCTCTGAAGCTTACCCTCTTGCTAGCTCTGCACCATAAAACCCAAAGAAATTTTTCTTTTGGCTGTTCTTATGAAAGGCAGGGCGAGTGCTCCACATTGTTTGGGATAGCCATCCAGAGAAAATAATTACATGATTGAATGTGGTGTCCTCTCCAGGAAATCTAAAGTACATAATTACCACAACCAGGAGGGGTTGGAGTAAACAGCTGCAATCACTGCTGTTGACAAGGTTTTATAGGAGGCCTAGGACACTGTTGGTCCCCATCAGACAGGAAGGGGCATACTTCTTATTCTATGTTCACATCAAGAAATATAACCAACTATAATCAAGAATATAATCAAGATATAACAAAATACTGATTGCCCTTAATGACCTTATTATTCCTTCATTAAATGTATTATAAAAACTGGGCACTGTATTTTAGTAGTTTTTCTTAGTGATGCACATATATAATGTATGGCTGACCTTTGTATTTGAATATGATCGTACTGGCAGAAAACTACTGTGGATAAAGACACCACATGCCTTCTAGTATATTACTGCACAAGTGACAAATGCCTGCACCATACTCAAAAATTAGCTCAAAATGATGAATGGACCTACATGCATATCTTGTAGTATAAAGATTCTGGAAAATATAGGAGAAAACCTTTGTGAATGTTGGTTAAGCCAAGGTTTCTTAAATATGACACAAAAGTATCACCCATTAAAGAACAAACTGGTTGATTGGATTTCATTGGTATTTGTAGCTGTTACTTGTCAAAAATCACTGGTAAAAGAAGCAAACATGAACCAAAGACTTCGAGAAAATATTTGCAAATAATACCTGATAGGGAATTTGTACCCTGAATATAGTATATATAAAAGAACAAGGGCACAGCCTGAGAAGGCGCCCAGAACTCACTCGTGTGTCACAGAGGACTGTGCTGTGAAGTTATCCGAGGGCACTGTTTGGAGGGTTGTTTCCTTAATCATAGCAAGCTGCTAGTTTAGTAAGCTATTTTTTCTATGACACAAAGATACACATACATGCAGCTTGTGATTTTTTTTGAAAACTTTATTTTATTATTCTTCTTTTGCAGCCCTGACAACTGAACGCAGGGCCTTCGCCCTGAGCTATGTCCCCAGTTCTTTTCTACTTTTCATTTTGAGATGGGGTCTCACTAAGTTGCTTGGGCTGGGTTCAAACTTGCCATTGCGCTTCCTCAGCCTCCTTGAGGGCTGAGATTACAGATGTGTGCCATCATGCCCAGATGAAAACTATTTTTACAGAAAAATGTAGTCAAATCTTTACCTGAGGGAAGAGGGGGAAATGAGGGCATAAATAAGTACATGACAAAGCTTTTTGAACTACTGCAGCTTAGTTTTGTGGTTTTTGTTGTTGTTGTTGTTGTTTTTCCCTGGTACCAGGGATCAAACTCAGGATCTTGTGCTTACCAGGCAGGTGCAGTGCCACTGAGCTACATCCCCAGCCTTGTTTAGTTATATTTGACTTCTAGAAGCATCAGCTACTCCAAGAATTCACTTTAGAGAGAATAACAAAATTACATGGTGAGGATTTAACCAGAAGACAGGCTGAGAAATGCCTGCTTCTGTCTCATTCTCCTACTCAGTGGCTTCCTTATTCTCTTCAGAACTACACAGCTGGAGCGTAATGCTGAGCCTCAAGGAGCCACCAAACCACAGCCACTCCATGCTATAGATGGAAAGAAGGGCATGGAGAAGCATTCCAGTGTTTAAAAGAGAGGTCAGAGTCAAATGGGACCCGTAGTCCTAGTTTTCTGAGAAATCTCCACACAGATCTCCACAATGGTTGCACAAGTCTGCAATCCCACCAACAGTGGAGAAGGGTTCCTTTCTCCCCACAGCCACGCCAGCATTTATCATTGGTTGACTTTGTGATTGCAGCCATTCTTTGTGGAGTGAGGTGGAATCTCAATGTTGTTTTCATTTGCATCTCTCGAATGACCAGAGATGTTGAGCATTTCTTCATATGTT
>PVIC010035906.1:0-18829 GCA_004025085.1 Thryonomys swinderianus
TGGGAAGATACTAGATGCAAGTGACAAGAAACAAAACTAGAAAATATTGTGAATTCTGTTCTTGCCCCAGATAGTAAAATCTCCTTCTAGTTTGAGTTTATTCAAAATAAGTGTTTATGTGAAAATGTTCTGAATGATAAAGTACAGCATAAACACACACACACACACACACACACACACACACATGCTCCTAAGACATAAAAGCAAATATTTCATTTTTAGCAGCTGAGAGAGTCTTTGGTAGATTTATTTTAATTTTTTACTTGTTTGTTTCCATCTAGAAAGTCTACAGTTCTCGCCCAATTAAATATGCCCCATGACATATGGATGATAAATACATCTTATGCTGTGGAAGGTTTTCTTTCCAAAAACAAGTTATCAACTGCTTAAATAAATCTCCCAAAGGAAAGAAGAAACACCATGCACATGGTCAAGTTCCGTGTTTCTCATTTCAGTCATTTAATTCCTCTCTACTTGTATCTGGATTTTCCACAGGAAAGTTTGATGCATGGAACTTGCTTTCAAAGCTGAGGAAGATAAACTCTCTTTCAGACTTAGTCTATACAGCATGATTTTCTGAGGAAAAAAATGTGCAAAAGTGCTTTTTGGCAATATGTATGGAATGGAGGAAAATATGGTAAAAAGAAAAATTCTCCAAAGGAAACTGGTTTGAAAACCTGTGCCCAATAAATTTAACTTTACTTAAAGCCCACATATTAACTAAACTTTTTTTCAGAGTCTAAAAGTGAGGCAAAAAAAAATGAATTCAGTAAATTGTAATATTTAAAGTTCATGTGTATGTTTAAAAAGAAATTTGTGTTAAGATTTGAGGAAACATTCCTTCCAAACCCTACACTCACAGGCTTCCTGTCACATTTTTAAATTTTAGCTCTATTTCATGTGTTTCTCCTATACCTTCTTAGTACTTAGTACTATGTATGTTTTTAAACTAAGGTACAGAAAGACACAAATCACCTGATTTTATAACTGAAATGTAAATGGAAGGGTTTTATTTCTTACTTCCCTAAAACTAATATGAAATCTTTATTGCTGCTTATTTAAATCTACTCTGAGTCTCTATTGTGCCAGAATGCCTCCCTAATTTTTTAAAATATCTCCATTCCTGAAAGCTAAAAGACTAACAGACACTGCTCAAAGGTTGCTCAGGTATCCTGAGAAGACCTACTCAAGAAAGATGTACTGTTAGAACTAAGAATTCCACCATAAAAAAAAAAGAAGCACCAAATGGGATTGGATTAGGAAAGACATTATAGTAATTTAGCCATGAACTGCACTACCTACATGAAGAACTTAAATAGTGTAGAGATCAAGGATAGAAAGAGGCTATTAAGAAAAAGACTCTGGTATCACACTGCAGAGAAAGCATTTGGATGCAAAATTCAGATAATGCAAGCTAGAGACACAGAAACCTCTGCTAAACAAAAGGTGCTAACCGTTTTTCTCTAACCCCTGTGTTTTACAAAACTCTAATATACAAGACAATGAGGAAATCAGTATTGCTAGAGTACAAGATGTGTGCAGAAAGAAGGAATCTTTAAGTATTGAGATGAAAACTTCATTGTAGTCATGACTGGACTTTCAGTTTATTCCTTAAAAACAAAACAAAAGCCTCAGAGCTCAAAGTCCACAGGAGGTTATGGAATTTTCTGGAGCCATAATCCAAAATCAGGGAAGGCAGATATATAGAGCATATTTTAAACTGGCAAGGATGAGGGGATGAGGGTGCCACTTCCAATCTCTATGCCACCAAGTCCAGGCCATTCAATAAATACGATCAACCTTCATTTATGGATGTAAACGTGGCTTTATTCTCTGGAACCTAAAAGAGATCAAACAAAAGGGTGTCAAGGTTCTTACTTAGTCTCTCTTTTATGCAGACAACTTCTTAGGTAAATAAGGAGGTGACACTTTGTTATGACTTTCTCCTCTCTTCCTTTTAAAAAATTAAAACTAATGTAAGCATTGGAATATTATCCTTTGTCCCTATCATCAGTTATTTTTTGAAGTAAGGCAGCTAAAAGAAATTCTGTTTATTTTTGAATGACTGAAAGCAGTACTATTCCAGATACTATTCAAACTTTAGATATTTTATTGATAGTTCATCCTTTGCTTTTATAAAAGCTTATTGTGGATGGCATTCAAATATTTTCTTAGTCACTCAGTTGAAAATAAATAAATACTTATCTGTTCAGTGTTGTCCAGAATAAAATGCAACTTGAAAAAGAAAGATTAGTAAAATTCAGGTATAACCTTACATAACCTTGATAACATTAAAGTGAGTTTGAAGTGCTTGTCTCTCACAGCTGAAGAAATTTTTTAGAAACCTGCATCAACAATAGATTATGTCTCACTGTATATTATGAAGGGGTTGAAATCTACAGTCAATACACCAAGACATGCAAAAGTATGATTTTTCTGTGTTTTAAATTACTTACCTCATCTTGGCTCTCACGTTTGCCAACTAAATGTATTCTAGTGGCTTTATTTGGAAATAGTCTACGTAGAATAATTACTCATTTCCAGATTTTTACTTTCCTTCCAACTTCTTTCCAGTATGAAGTCTGAGTGTATGATAAACCTAAATTTCCATTAGAAAAGGGTAAGAAGTCTTTGTGATTTCCTCTGGTTATGATGATTCATCCAGTTTGGTTAGAAAACTGATCTCTTCCTTCCCTTTATCTCCTCAAATATACTGTGGTATACCACATAGCTGCATTTCCTGAAGTAATATCCACAGACATGTGACTGTTCCTGTTTTCTCTGTTTAGCATTAAGCTCGCTACATGCTGTTGATAATCACAGAACTTCATTTTGCCTGCAGTCCTGAAATGGCTACACACACCAGGACCTCTTTATACTGACCGCAGTCTTGTTGCAAACCAGGATTCTATCAACAGTTTTTATTTCCCATCATCAACCTCCGCTGGAATAATCCTGGTTCTTTGCTGTAAGCCAAAAAAGAGCAGATTGTGTCTAAATACAGAGATGGTAAGCTATAAGAAGATTTTGAGTGTGGCTTGGAAAAACACTAAAAAGGTTACTGAACCAGACTTAAGTTTAAGCCGTCAAAAACAGAATTCAGAACTTTGACTTCTGAGTAAAAATGTATTAGGTGACAGCAGGCCAATCTTCTAGTCACAGCAGCAAGAAAAGAAATAAGATGAATTACAATAATCATATTCTCAAACACATCAGAGTGCTATCAAAATAAAGAGAAGACTAAAATTCTGGTACTCCCTAAGCAGGCTGAGAATCTTCAGATGTTTTTGTGCCTGAAGGAATTTGCTGATTAAGAGAGTAGGAGAATCCAGGTTGGATTAAGTAGATGAATTTCTCTGAGGAAAGGATATTAGTGAAGACTCTGAAGTTCACATAGAATGATGTATTAGAAGTAATTCTGAACTCATAGTCTCTATTCATCCAAGGGATCTCGAGTTCTTGAGCCTGACGTTCTAGGATCAAAACCAAATAAATCCTCCCACAGTCCTCTGGTTCACAGAACACAACGTGACTCATGGCAGGGGAAGGGCTTCAAAGAGTCCATAGGATCCCCCTAAGGACTTGTGCCAATTTTTAAGTTTGTTGACATGAGACCAACAAATTACTTATTAAAAAATGAAAGGTACAATTGAATCTCACAGTTTTTAAGCCTGAAAAATGGAAGCTTGCAGGCCTAGATTATAGTTTTCAAGGATTGGGATCAAATCACAAATTGGCTGAGCCTTTGAAATCATAGCCTGAAAAAACCCCAAGTGAATCTTGAGTTGGTGTGAGATGATCCATTCTTCTTATTCTGAGTAAAGGAAAAAGGTGAAGCAACACCATCCAATGGACATTCTGGATATAAAAAACACACACCTGAAAATATGAAGTAAACAAGGGTGCTTGGCAGAGAATCAGACAGCAAATTTCAGAATTACTGAATTCAAAAACAGTTCAATATAAAATGCACAACCTAAAGCACACAGAGAAAGAACCTGGAGTTTAAGTAATAGGTGAGAAACAGTCAAAAGCTAGCACACATTTAAAATGAAGTGCAGAAAGAGAGGAAAGAAAGAAATTAAGACAGAAGTGATATCTTAAGAGATAATATCCAAGGCCTTTCCAAAACCAAAAAAAAAAAAAAAACACACACACACACACATTTAAGAAGCTCAGCAACCTTCAGCCAAGTATACAAGGAAAACTACCCCAGGGCTCATGACAATCAAACTGCAGAAAATCCCAGACAGAAAACCACACATTTAAAAGAACAACAACAAAATAAAACAGATGAAAAAAGAAAAAGAAGAAAGGACACACTATAGCCAGAGTAGTGATGGTAACACAAACAGCCAAGTTTTAAAGAACACAAGAGAATCTAGAAGACGATGGAATAGCATGTGTAAACTGCTGAAAGAAACCTAAATTCCTCATCTAGTAGAAGTATCCTTCTACTAGATGAAGAAAAAATAAATAAAACCAAGTGAATTTGCTCCAAAAGACTCACTGAAAAATGCATAAGCTATTTTAAAGTTTCAGAGAACATTTTTTCTTTACTAGAGTTTGCTAGGATATTATCCTAGTTTTGGCCTGTATGCTTAAAACGCTGGATATGAAATTGCCTTGATCTTACATCCTCCATTTCTTTCTAGATGGGTAAATACTAAACACAGGACCTATTTTCCACTTGAAATCACAAGCACAGCTTTCTATACACAGAAAATATTGAGAAATATCTACTATTTTATTTAGATAAGACAACAGTAACAGATTTTTACTTTGCACACTGGATGCTAAATAAAAATACATAGAAATACATACTGATCTCCTGGTTTAGTCTAGGGATATTGAAAGTAGACATCAAAGGAAAGGTTAATATCTGTCTTAAGAGAGATTTTTAAAGAATTTTTAGATTAAATTATGATACATTTACAAACTTCTAAAAAATATTAACAGCATTAAAGTTTTATGTATGAGAACATTGAGTCTCCAATGATTTATTAAGGTAAAAATTGAAGTAAAAATATTATCTTTTCTCAAATTAGGTTGAAGAAAAGCTTGAGAAGAAAAATGAGTTGCACATCAGAGATTAAATACCTCTATTCACACTCAGATTTTTTTGAAAATTATCAACTCTACTAAGCAAACAATAGAAGCAACAAATATATATATGAGTATGTCTTGTTTTATTTCTAATTTACATATAATAAGCATACATATATTTTTTAAATTACTACCCATTTAATTAATGTAATATTTTAGTAGTAAATAATGATACAGAAAAAAATCACCAAAGTGAGTTTCTGTCTAGTAATAGAAGGCCTGTGGAGTTTTAACAGTGAACATAATACCACTGATTCCCTTGAGCTACAGTACCTACACAGTTCTGTTTTTAAGTTCCAATTTTAAAATATTTTAAAAAGGAAAAGTCCTACAAAAATATGTTTACTCACAATGACATTTAAAGCCATATCGGCATTTGGTCATTTTGCTTATTTTCTCCTTTTTCATTTTTAAACAATAAATAATATTTTTTCCATGATTCTCATCCTTTCCTCCCAAAGCAGCCACTATTCTGAGATGGGTATGTTTTTATATACTAACTGCATATGAATGTATGTATCAATAATTTACATAACTGCTTCAGGTATTTTTAATTTTTAGATAAATAATGTGCCTCAGTAAACCTTTTGTGAGTTACTTTAAAAACAATAAGTTTCAGTATTTATCTGCTTTGAGTTCTGGCATCTGCCTTACAAGCACAAGGTCCCAAGTTCAATCCCTGTAACCACATACCACAATACCGGGCACGGAGGCTCACGCCCACCAGCACTCAGTACCACATACCACAGTTCTCACAATTGTAATCCCAGCACTTGGGAGGCAGAGGCAGGAAGATTACAGTTTGAGGCTTACCTGGGCTATATAATGAGCTCAGAGTCAGCCTGAACTGCAAAGCGAGACCCTGTCTCAAAAAAAAAAAAAAAAAGGTTAGTATTTTTCCTTCCTTATCAAAATGCTTATAGTAATAACATTTAGGCCTATGTTATCTAGATAATTGACCCTTACCTGCATTGCACTATCTATATTTCAATATAAGCTTGATCTGATGTGCTTCTATATAGTGGTAACCACTTTATGCAGCCCTTTTGTGCTGCTGTTCTTCATGAGGTAGAGAAAGATGAGTCATTAAACAATTCAAGACCCCAGATGTGTATGCTTTATTTATATGTCATCCCAATTAATCCTTATTTGGGCAGACAAATGAGACAGGCATTGTTCTCTCCTTTATGGACATAATAATTGAGAGTTGTAAACTTTGAGAGACTGTCCAGATTCATAGACCTGCAAATAAAGAAGCAAGGATTCAAACTGCTTCTACGTGGCTTAAAACCCATCCCAAATATTCCAGACTGATGCTGAGTCATTGCTTCCCACTAAAAATATTAGTTTTACGAGCACAGAAATTTTAGTGATCTCATTAACAATGAACCTTTAGTGTCTAGAATAATTGAACGGTTAGCGAGATACGTAGGAAGCTATGTTCTTCAAAAGTTAAACTTAAGGAATTTTATACAGTAAAATATTAGTGTAACATTTATTTGACCATAACAAAAAGACATGAGGAAAAACCCAAGAAAAGGTAAGGTTTTGATCCTCAGGAAGAAAAAATCGTCAGTTCTAGATCTCTGTGACTTACTTTTCTCTTGTTGCTGAGACAACATACCCAGCACCCGCAGTTAAAGGGGGAAAGATTCATTTGGCTTATGCTTACCAGAGTTTACAGACCATAATCCGAAGACTTCAAGGAAGGAAGGCAGAGGGACAACAGTTCATGGCATGGAAAGTAGCAAAAAACAAAAAGAGTCCTTAATGGTGTCTTTCTGCTCCTTTTATTTTATTCAGAGTACCAGGAACACTTATGCTGAATCTTATAAAAAGGCAAAGGCAAACTTGCAACACAGAAAGTTAAGCCATATTGAAAGGGCTTTTCCAGACTAAACCATGATTGACTTTACTGATTAATCTATCACATGGCCTCCCTGAGAGCTAATCTTGTGCATCTCCTTTGCCTGCACACTGAGATGGAAGAATGGAGATAATTCGGCCACTAAAAAGGAAACATATCAAAATACACCATAAAATATGTCTGAGGGTTGACTTTTCTTCTGTGGTTTTCTTGCATATAAATATCTATAGCTTGTGTATTGACAGTTTAATGTTATAATAGAGTCATTTTTCAGTATTAGGAGTCTTGACGTATTTCAGAGGAGACAATAAACATCACTTCCACTAGATGTGAGGTTATACCTACCAATATATTTTAAGGATATTAAAATATGATTCCCCAAACTTCATATCATCGTAATTGATGTCAATACAAGGTATTGTAATAGTTAATTTATAACTGTCTATTTATGTGTCCCTGACTTTATGAAACAAACTTCCTTCCTCAATCTTGAACTGTCCTGAGCTTTCCTCCCACAATCTCTTTTCTTTTTGTTAATTGAAAGAGAATGTATGTGGGAGGCATGAAAGTCTGCAGTGCACGATATTTAAAACTATCTGATACATGAGCCAAAGATGTAAACCCTTCGTTTGGCAATTAGCATGATTTCTCGCAAAAATGATGCTCTCCTACTTGAACGGAATGAAAAGAAAAGGCACAGGCCCAAATGCAATCAGAAGCAAACAACACAACTGTGGTTTAGAAATGAACTAAAGATTGTTAACATCTGCTTTGTAATGATATAGCTTGTAGAGATGTCACCTAGTATATCTTTTTCTCTGGATGTACCACAAAAGGAAAATAAATGAGGGAGGAGAGAGAAAAGAAGTAAGGAAGATACCAATACTCACTATTACACTAAGGAAATAAACAGATATCTTTGTCCTCTATTCACATTTCCTGCTTAAAAATTAAAAGATACTTTCCCCCTTACCAATTGATAACTATTCCTACTATAGAAGAAATGTCTCCCTTACATATTACCCTCATAAGAACAGAGGACTATATTTTTTTTTCCATTGCTGTCTTCCCAAAGTCCTTGGTGAAATTTGGTAGGGGGAATAGTTTGATGTTCTCTAGATGTAAGATTCTGAATGGTGACAAGTGTGCCTCTCTTTTTAAAAAATGGGAACATACTCTAACGTGGAAATGGAAAAGAGTATCAACCCCTAGGGAGTAATTTTCCAAAAAAGTTCATACAATACTGAAGATCTGAAAATTGAATCTGCTGAAATAACAATTTGTTTCAGGAGGTTTACATATTTCATTTGGTTTTTGACCCATGTATCAAATGTAATCATGGATGTGATTTATTAAAGGAATTAGCCTTCTTCAGAAACTCGATAGGTCAGAAAATATTACCACAAAAAACAAATTAATTCAGACCAAATACAGTAAATCACCTTCATCCTTAATTTCTAAAACACATGGAAAATGAGAATGGTGATAGTGAAAAATTAATGGAAGATCACATTTAAGGTAGAGAATGTCAAACTTTCATCCTCTACCACCTCTCACCAAAGACTTTGAAAAACAAGCGCAGAGGAAAAGTATAGTCTTTTTGCTCTATATTTTTTAAAACATATCATTACCAAGCAAAGGTACAACTTGAAATCTTGCTAGGAGAACTGAAGAGAAATGGCATTAATGACTGCAAGCAGGCCTTTCTGCAAGCAACTGATTTCTAGTTCTTTATGTCTCATGAAATTAAAGGATCTGATTGACTTGTTAACTAATGAATCATTAAAAACTATTTTTCCTCCTAGATCACTATGTAGCTTTTGGCATATAAATTTATAGAATTTTATTCCCGATACCTCTTTCATAAAGAACCCAAAACACAGATTTAAAATTATAATTTACTATTTCTCATCATTCTGTAGGATACGAATTTGGACTAAGCTTCTTATCTGAATTGTTCTTCTGTTCCTCTATGTGATATGAACTAGAATTTACTCATACACTTTCATTCGGTGCGTAGAGTAAGATAATCCCAAGAGGATTCATTCACATGTCTGGTGCCTCTGACCTCTCCATGTGACTCCACCAAAACAAAGGTCAGATAAACTTAAGAGGTCAGGCTAAAGATTGGGGTAAAAGAAATAGAGTTGATCTCTCATTGGATGAAATGGTATATACACAACTTCCAGGAAGAAATTAATAATAGGCATCTTTGCAGACAACCCCCTACCATGAAGTTCCAAACAGTTGGTGACATTCCCTGTTGTAAACACTTCATCCTTTGCCTTATTAGTGAAACCATTAGTGGGACCGAGTACCCAACACTCACAATTCAAAGACAGAGAGGTTTAATTTGGTTTCAGGAAATTCTGTTCATAACTGGCTGGTTGTAAAACAGAAGCATTGTGGTACAAGATTCTGCCAGAGAAAAGATGATTAGTCCATGGGAGAGCAGCAAAAGTACAGTACAGAGGGGACTGCTACCCAAGGTCACGAATATGTGACCCACCCAGATACACACTAATACACTAATTTCTTAATGTCTCTCAGCCAATCTAGTTGACAATCCACCTTAACGATCACACTATATATTTTTATGGATTATTTCAAGTATATTGTTTACTACATGTCTGGAAATGCTCAAAAAACAGAAGACAATAGTAAACAGAAACTCACTCATTTGGAAATGACAGGAAAGAGCCACATTCTAAATTAACAGATATAAGTGTCAGAAGTTATTGCTGACTTTGAGGTGACAACCTAAAAGAATGCATCAATCATTTAACTGAATTTTACAGCCTAACCAAGCTTAAGGGCACTATCAACTCTTTAGAAAAATTTTCTCTATTACTTTAGGTTCATGTCATTAAATAGAAAGCTTACTTTCAGCATCTTTAGGAAAGAATAGAATCACAGGTTGAAATCAATTTCTATTTTTAGCTCATTGTTACAATAAGAGCATGAAAGATGACAGGACTTTAAAAATATGGGTAATGTCTGAGAGTGGTTTTGATGATGAGGAATTTCCTGTACAGTCTGGAGGGGAAAGAGTAGGATGGTGTCTGGATCATTCATGGACAAGTACTTTTTTCTCATAGCTACAAATAAACCTGCTGGTTATGATACTCTTTGTCTTACTTTTCTCATTCTGAGACAAAATATTCAACACTCAAAATTAAGGGAGGAAATGTTTATTGTAGCTAACAGTTTGTAGAGGCTTCGGCTCACAGCTGACTGGCTTCAAGCCAGGGTGGCCTGGCAGAAGAGAAACAGTTCATAACGGGCAGGAGGCAGCAAAGCAATGAAGTAGCAGAGAAACAGCAAGCAACGAGCAGTGGCACTCTTTCTCTCCCTTAGATATCCTATCCACACTACCCATCCTCAGGGTGATTAACACTCACACCTAGGGTGGGGGAGCCTTAATTCTAGCATTACATCCTTAATGTCAGCATGAAATCCCTTAGATCCAGCCACCTTCGAAAAGCCTCATCTGTGAGTGCTTGAGGCATTGGGAGAGCATCTAAGTGAATGCCATTACACTCTTACTATAAATTATGTAGTTCTCCTAAACTATGTTTTGTTCTTTATCTTTAAATTGATTTTACTGGTGTATTTTATATACACAATCGACATTGAGAATTTCACCAGTACATGATATGACTTGGTTTTCATTTTTTACCATTCCTCTGCCTCCCAAATCCTCCACCCCATATACATAAACTTTGTTTCTTTTCTAAACTATGTTTTTAATTTAAATAATTATACCAATTATTAATAAGGTTTGAATTGTAGGAAATATAAGTGGGAATTGATAACTAGGTACAGGAGATTCAAGGTTTTCACAAAACATGATAATGATGATCTGCTGTGTTGTCAGCCTAGCATTTATGCTCAAAACTTTTTCCCCTCCATTATTAACTTGTCCACATATTGAATTCTAATAGGTCATGATTGTCCAATAAAACCGACAGCATTGACTATTGCTTATTGGAACAAACTTAGGCATTTTGTCCAGTATAACACCATGAGGAAAGAAAGTCCTTCAATGTAACTAAACTAAATACAAACATACGAAGTTTGGGTGCTAAGATTTGCCATCTTTCTTCTACCTCCTACAATGCAGAGAGAACTGTGCTTCAAAGACAAAGAAGAATATCACAGTTCCATAGATTCAGAGAATGTTATTATTCAGGTTTCTTGTTGTAGAAAAAAATATGGCATGCATAACTTAAAGGATGAGAGGTTTATTTTAACTCAGTTTTAGAGGTCACACAGCTATATTTGTCTGGCTCCAAGTCAGAAACATCATGGAAGGAGGATGTTGTGAACAAAAGCTATTCATATCATAACATTCAGGGGGAAGAAGGCATCAGATGAGCACTAGAGAGTGGCCAGGTACCAAATATAGTGCCCCATGACTCTTCCAGACATGCTAATGCCCTAGCGTTATCTCCAAAGTCAAACTTGCCAACAATCAGAGGGAAGCAACACAGTAAATGATCTGACATGTTAATACCTGACTCTTTTCAGAGTCCAGACCCTGGCTGACTTTGACTTTTATGAGACAACCCTTGAGTGTTCAAGTATGTGTTATTAAGTTTCCAGGTGTTTCTAAATTTTCTGTTGTTGCTTTTGTGACTGCTTTTGAGTTTTGGTGCACAGGGTCTTACAGTATGCATGTGACAACTGCAGTTCGTTTGTATTTAACCAAGCTTTGTGGACTAGTATGTGGTTTATTTTGAAGAAAGTTAATATGCCACAGTGTAGTTGAAGAAAGTTTCGAAGAAAGTTGATATGCCACTGTTGTAGTAGGAGAGGATATTCTGGGCAAATGTCTAATAAGTCCATTTGTTCAAAGGTGTGGTTCAGTTCTAATTTTACTACGTTGAATTTTGCTTAATTGTTCACTTTATAGAAGCCACGCACTATCTTAGTTACTTTTCTTGTTGCTGAGACAATACCCAACAGTTGATTTCAATTGAGAGTTTGTAAAAATTTCAGTCCATAGTCAGCTGGATATTTTATGTCCATCAGTATTCATTTTATGAAATTAGCTGTTCCAATAGTCAGTGCATGTACATTTATAAGTATTATTGCTTTTTGCTGCATTGTTCCCTCAGCTAATGTATTGTGACCAGTTTTGCTCCTTCTCATCCGTTCTAGTTTGAAGTTCACTTTATCTGAGAATAAAATTATTATCTTTTTGCTTGTTTTGGTCCTAGTATGTGAAATACTATTTTCCAATTTTTTATTTTTAGTCAGTGAATATCTTGTTACATTAGATGAGTTTCTTGAAGGCAATAAACTCTTCGATTCTGTTTTGTTTCTTTTTTTTTCTTTGAGACAGAGTCTCGCTTTGTACTCCAGGCTGGCCCTCAGCTCACTATGCAGCCCAGGCAAGCCTCGATCTCAGCAATCCTCCTATCTCTGCCTCCCAAGTGCTGGGATTACAGGCATGAGCCACCATGCCCGGCACTGTGGTATGTGGTATTGATTGCTGGTGGGCATGAGTCACCACACCCAGCATTTTATGTGGTCACTGGGGATCGAACTCAGGACCTTGTGCTTGCAAGGCAGGTGCCAGAACCACTGAGCTAAATCTCCAGCCCCCTTCAATTCTGTTTTTTGATCCACTCTTCCAATCTATATCTTATAATTGGGGAGTTGAGACCATTTACACTAAAACTTTTTTTCTTAGAAGTATTGATTTACTCCTGTCATTCTGTTCTTTTTCTCTTAGCTCCTTTATTTTTCCTTTTTGTTTAACAATTTGCTTTGATTGATGCATTCACTCCATTTGAATTTTTGGTTTATTGACTTCATTGTCTGTCTAGGATATTCTTGTGTATTTTTTGGTATACTGGTTTGGAGTACATCTATCTGTAAAGGTGTTCTTTGTTGTACAATGTCCTTATCTCTTCATCTATTTGGGGAAAAAATGCAGGGTATATTAGTAAGGGTTGGAATTAGTTTACTTTTAAAGCTTGAAACATTTTGCTCCAGGCTCTCTGGCCTTTAAGTTTGTACTGTGAGGTCTGCTGTAATACTAAAGAGCTACCTTTATACCATGATTTTTTGTTTTCCTTTGACAATTATTAAGATTGTCTTATTGTTGGAAATCTGCCTACAAATTTTGCCTACAATGTGTTGTAAGTAGCTTCTTTTTGCATCATATTTAATTGGTGCTCTGTAAGCCTCGCTCAACTGTATATTAAAACATGTCCTTACAGTTGGAAAGTTTTTTACCATGATTCTATAAACACTTTGTTCCATGTCTTCTGTAATCCGAATTAGCCTTAAGTTAATCTTCCCGATGCTATCAACTTTTCAACAAATTTTTCCCGTTCTCTTCCCTTTTAAGGTTTCTCTGTCAGAAACTGTCTCTACATTGGCCATTTTTGCAATTTATGAGTTCTATAAATTTTTTATTTTCCAGTATTTTTATCTAATACCTTTTCAAGAGGTCTAAAACTCTGGTAAATTTACCAATCATGTTTTGAACAGTTTTGCTCATCTTACAATTGCCTATTTGTTTCTCCCATGTTCATGTTCTCAATCTGTATGATAATTCTGTGCCCTCTTTGAACTTGCCAAGTTTCTTCTTTCAAGTTTCTTCAAAGAGATCAATTCATAAAGCTTACTACCTAGTGTTCACTCTCCTGTCCATCATGGCCTCCTCACTCAGCCTTGAGAGAGTTGGGAGACTTTCAGACTTTTTGTTGCCATATATTTGTTTTTCTTAATTTGGTTGTCAAAACTGTCTTGAATAATGTCACAAATTATTGTTTCCAGTGTTATCTTTCACTAACTCCTCCAAATGTATTACATTTTTCTGGACTGAATGATCGTGCTCCATCAGACTTGCTGTGTTGAAGCTAATCCCCAGTAAGATATTTGAAGATTTCTGAGAGGTTAAGTAGTTCATGAGTGGAGCTACCCCACCCTCTCTTCCATGTGAGGATATGGTACATTCCTCCAGGTAATTAAACAACCTCATCATATACTCAGATTGACAGCTCCTTGATCTCATATTTCCTGGCCCCAGAACAATGAGAAAAAGTGTTTATTTTTAAACTCTCATATTCTATGGTATTGCTATAGCAACCTGATTTGAAAAGATAGATACCCTACTTTGTAATGCCATAATCACAAATAATCTTTTTTCATGACTATGTTTGTGTGCATTACTCCTTTGGCCTAAAAAGCTTTTCCCATTGCATACCACATTTCCATTCTGTACCTCATGGGTTTTTTAAGTTTTCTCCTGCTAACTTTAATTATATTTTTAGCTGATGCATTTGCTTATAATAGATATATTTGCTTGTGATACCAAGAAGCTTCTACTGAACTGTAACCCTGGAAGCTAGAGAAAACATTAATATTTACATTTTATTGCCTAGAAATTTCCCTTAAAATACTAAATAAATGTTGGGGCCGGAGATTTAGCTCAGTGGTTCCGGCGCCTGCCTCGCAAGCGCATGGTTCTGAATTCGATCCTCAGTAACCACATACAACGCTGCGCGTGGTGACTCACGCCCACCAACAATCAATACCACAATGCCGGATGTGGTGGCTCACGCCTGTAATCCCAGCACTCAGGAGACAGAGGCAGGAGAATTGCTGATTTTGAGGCTTGCCTGGGCTACACAGTGAGCTGAGGGCCAGCCTGAACTACAAAGCAAGACCCTGTCTCAAAAAAAAAATAAATAACTAAATAAATGTTTACTAAATTAAATCACTAAATGGTCAACTTGTAGGTTGTTAAAATGACATTTATCTTTGTGTGTTTATTTTTAAACAAACCAGTAGTCATTTATTTATGTTAAGGTTCACTCTCTTCCTCAAAAGTACATCAGTTTGTAAGTAATTTGTGCACCAGTATTTTCAAAGAACTTAATATAATAATTGTTTTTAATTTGAATCTCTATTGAAAGTAAAAGTGAGTAAAAGTTTCAGAGTCACCAGTGGTCAATAGTCCTAACTAAGTGTCCATACTCAAATAGAAATTACAGTACCTAATCAAAATAACAATATGATATTATTAAAATATCACCTACCAAGGGCGTAGTTCAGTGTCACTGCCTCTTGTCTGGCAAGTGCAAGATCTTGAGTTCAATTTCCAGTATCACAAAAGTAAGTAAATAAAATTAAATAAAACTAAAAGCAATATATGCACTTTGTTTGAAACTACACAGGTTTCACAAAGCAGTAATTACATCTGTTTCTTTTAATTCAAAAATATATCAGCTTATTGCAAAACATAAATTTAAACATAAAGTTTTAGGACACCTACTACCAGATGAAATTAATTTAAATGCTATATTGAGCTAAAAAAATCCAAAATATCTGGTATTATATAATATTAGTCATATCATAAAACAAATTAGCCAGGATTGTCTAGAAAAAATTCAAAACTTACTGAGAAAGACTTTGCTCCAAATAATTTTCATTTTCAAATGTATGAATGCACAAGAAAATAATGTAAGACAATAGATTTTATACCTAAATGATTTTCCACCTTGAGTAATTGTCTCTTTCTCCCATTTTATGATCTCTTGAACTCTTCCAGTTGCTTCTTAGGTCCAAGCTGTCTGGAATAATATTCTGATTGTTAACAGTTGTATGAAGTTTGTATAGCTTTCATGTTTCTGCCAAGTGTCATTACTTCATCTCTCAAACTGAGCTATGGAAATAGCTAGAATCATGATATTACAAACTTCTGATGACCCCAAAGTAGAAATGAGAAAAGCAAAGATATGATAGCTGGTGAAACTCTTCTATGCCTTGTGATTCTGTTTATATAAATGACTGACCAAATCTACCAACACCTGCTTAATGTGAGATGTCAATCTACATTATGAATGAGTAAATGATGAGATGTTCACATGATCCAGATTTTGTAGTTCTATTACCCAATCCATTTATTTTGACCCATAAAAGTTAACTGGCTACATATAATACACAATCACGATATAAAGCAGAGACCTTACAATGATGAGAGATTTTCACTGGTGTCAAATTTAAAGTCAGAATGAAAAATGTTCAGAAGCCATAGCTTAGCGTAATCCTGCCAGACCCTCTTCTTCCATCTTCCAGAGTTGTACGTGGTTGCATAAGAATACCTATGTGCTCTTACAATCTTAAGTATACAGTAGTCAATTCCTATTATTCACCTACTTGGTAATGTCATTTCAGCCCCAACTCAATATTTCTGAGGAGTCTGCTGTACTTTGTGGACATACGCAGGGGAGGAAAGAATTTGAGCTGCCCAAAGCACTGAGCCCCAACTGCTCCACTGAGGCAATATTCTGCCAACTCATTCTGCTTTCATGCACAGGTGAGCAGAAGACAAGAAGAGCTGGAGCAGGGCGGGATACTTTGAGAAGCTCCAGCCCTGGAACCCAGTGGACAAGCTTGGAATCGAACTCTTTCACTGTCGATGTGATGGGCTCAGCCAAGTCATTTAATAGTTCTCAATCTTGTGTTCTCTTTTGTTAAATAAAAAGCATAGAGCTTACTAGGATGAGTAGTTTCTAAGTGTTCAAAATTGCTACATACTGATGTATATACATTTACACTGAGTTCAGTGTTTACATTAATGTAGTGTTTTTGGTGATGCTGTAGAACATTAGTACCCTGAACACCAAGACTGTACTGTATCTAGACATGGTGATGAGGATCCAAACTACCACAGTGACTTTATTTTGCACTCTGAGAGAACTGAGAACTGAATCTTTTAAATGTGCTAAAATGTTGCCTTGTGCAAACTCCTCACTGGCTGCCATTTCTCTAGATAAGATAACTATCTAACATTCACCACAAGTTTAGAACTTTTACAAAAATAATGCACATATTCAAGAGCTAGTTTATAGGAATCATTCATCTTTTGACAAACTTTCCAGTTAGCTCATTGATATGCTTTAAATATAAGCAACAGTACAGAAACTTTTAAATTAAATCAGTCTTAACTACCTTGATATAACAGAAAGAGTACTTTATACTTACAAACAAATTGCATTTTTCTGAGATACTAAGAATTGTACAGGGCCAGAGATTTAGCCCAGTGGTTCCAGCACCTGCCTAGCAAGCGCAAGTTCTCTGGTTTGATCCCCGGTAACCACATACAACAATAACATGAGTAATCAGTACCACACACCACAATGTTGGGCATGGTGGCTCATGCCTGTAATCCCAGCACTCAGAAGGCAGAGACAGGAGGATTGCTGAGTTCAAGACTTGCCTGGGCTATGAAGCGAGCTCAGGGCCAGCCTGAACTACAATACAAGACCCTGTCTCCAAAAAAAAAAAATGACAACCTGGACATGGTGGCACACACCTGCTGATCCCAGCACTCTGGGAGGCTGTGGCAGGAATATCATGAGTTCAAATCCTGTCTCAAAATAAAAAAGAAGTGAGGGCGTAGCTCAATGTGGAGGTCCCAGGTTTGAATTCTTTCACTTTATGAAAAAAAAAAACAAATTTTCATAACCAAATAAAAAGAGTAATAGTTATTATAATGCACAGTGTCATCTTCAAAGAACACTCACCTCTGCCATATTCTCTTAGACTTAAAATTTTCAAAAGCAGGTAAAAATCCTTTGTGATTCAGCTACTGACTTCCTCTCAACTCAAAAATCCATCAAGGGGCTGGAGATTTAGCTCAGTGGTTCCGGCGCCTGCCTTGCAAGTGCAAGGTCCTGAGTTCGATCCCTGATAACCACATACAATGCTGGGCGTGGTGACTCACACCCACCAGCAATCAATACCACATACCACAGTGCTGGGAGTGGTGGTTCATGCCTGTAATCCCAGCACTCAGGAGGCAGAGGCAGGAGGTTTGCTGTGAATTTGAGGCTAGCCTGGGCTAAATAGTGAGTTCAGGGTCAGCCTGAACTACAAAGCGAGACCCTGTCTCAAAAAAAAAAAAAAAAGCTTGACCATTTCTGATAAGATTGAGTATACACTTGTCCACCTAGCAAATCAATTCTTAGGTAGTTAAGTTTTTTAAAAGAACATATATGTCCAGAGACTTAAGTACAAGTTTTCATAGCAATTTTATTCATAACAGTCAAAATCTGGAAGCCAAACAAATGTGAACAATGAAAGAATAAGAAAATTGGAATATGTCTATAAAATAGAACACTACACAATAAGGATTGAACTACTGATACATACCATAATATGAATGAACCTTAAAAGTATAATGTTAAGTGACAGAAGCAAACACAAAGAAGTACAACTATATTATTGTACTTACATGAAATTCTAGAAAAGACAATTCAGTTATGAAAACAGAAAACAAAATAGTGTTAAGCAGGGCTGAGGAGTGGAAGAGTAAAATGTGGCAGAAGATTATAAGGGCAATAGTTACAAAAATGTCCTCTATAATGGTTGTGGTGGCTGTTACACAGACACATAGTTAAAACTCTCCAAACTATACTTTAAGGTAGATGAGTTTTACTTTATGCCAATTTCATCTCAATGAAGTAGATTAAAATATATAAAGGACTGGAGATTTAGCTCAGTGTTTCCAGCACCTGCCTTGCAAGTGAAAGATCCTGAGTTTGATCCCCAGTAACCACATACAACAATGTTGGGCATGGTGACTCACACCCACCAGCAATCATTACCACATATCACAGTGCTGGGCATGGTGGATCATGCCTGTAATCCCAGCACTCGGGAGGCAGAGACAGGAGGATTGCTGAGTTTGAGGCTTGCCTGAGCTACATAGTGAGCTCAGGGCCAGCCTGAACTACAAAGTGAGACCCTCAAAAAAACAAAAACAAAAACAAACAAACAGTGGTGGCTTGCCTGGGCACCATAGTGAGCTCAGGGCCAGCCTGAACTATAAAG
>PVIC010035907.1:0-18841 GCA_004025085.1 Thryonomys swinderianus
GCTGCTGGGCGGCCTTCAGTCCACTGGAAATGGACTGCACCCTGCAGCCGGGTCCATGTGCTGCTCACTCAGTCCGCCGGAAGCATGGCATGGTGGGCTCAGAGCTGCTGGGTCCGATCCGCCCGCTGCTCATTCCCCAGTCCGCTGGAAACACTGCACTGCGGGCCCAGAGCTGCTCCATTTTCTATGCTATTTGAAGCGATTCTCAGTGGAATAATCCTCACTGGCCTAGTTCCACAACATTGCCACAGTACCTGATGAATTATACTGTCAATTCTTTACCACTGGTAGCCCCTTTATTTTTTCACACACATGCACATGCACACACACAGACACACACACACACACACACACACACACACACACACATACACATACACAGAACCATGGGTCTACATTCACAGCTCTAAAGCAGTCATCCATCCAAATCCCAGTAACATTTTGGTGTGCATGTTTAATGGTATCCCCACAAAGAAGCAATGTGAGAACCCCACCACCTATTCACGCTAGATGAGACACTTTGGTGTATATCATGGAAGTACCTATTTGTTCCTGAGTAACACTTACTACCCTATCCTGTTATACTCTGCGTCTTTACTGATAGAGATGGTAAATGCCTCACAAAATAATCAGTGTGGTTTCTCCCTCAGAACATCTCTCAATGGCCCTATACGGAAATTATTACCCATTACCTATTTTGTTTATTTTTAATTGTCTGACTAATAATGTATATATTTTTGAGGAGCAGTCTGAGGTTCAAATTCATACATACATTGAGTAGTGATCAATTCATGATGCTTAGTATATCCATCACTTTAAACTTTTATTATGTCTTTATTGTGAACACATTCAAATTCTCTATTTTGTGGCTACATAATGCAATGGATTATTGTTAACTACAGCCATCCTGCTGTGTCATACATTATTAGACCTTATTTATACTATGAAGGGTACCCTACTCATTATCCAAACCTTCTCCCCATATACCTTACTTTTTCCCCAATTCTGGTGAGCACTATTCTGCTCTCAACTTTTCTGTTGTTAGAGAGCCAAGACTAGAACTATCACATGATTCAGCAGTCTCACTACTCATTATACACTCAACACACACTTTTAATGCATGGAAGTATATTCTAATTTCACTTATTTCATAAAGAGAAATAATAAAAGACATTAAAAAAAACGTTGATGCTCTTCTCAGGTTTAAATTAGTTTTTCCTTCTTTACAATTTTGGAGCCACTGGAGTATTTTATATCTCTCAATGTGCAAGTCAAATATCATTTTTTCATGAAGTTTACTATAACCTTTGAGTCATCTGTTCTTTGTACTGGAATCTGGAATTCCAAACAAATTATATCAGTACCTAGTATTTGGGGATTTACTTTTATTTTATAGTCATATTCTGATCACAAAATATATAGTTGTGGCCTGATGAAAATACATACTTAGTTATCATTTATTCAGCGTACTTTTCCTAGTGTTTAGTTCAGGATCTTTCCTATAACATTAGGTTATAAATGATATTCTGGATTAATTTCATTGAAATACAATCTAGTAGTCATACTGGTAACCATGAAGCAAATTAGTATATAATAGAGGTTTTTATTATGTGTTAATCAGGCTTATAAAGTATTCAATTATCTCAACAAATTTATTTAAGCTGTGATAGGCTTTTGTTAATTTCTAGGGTTTAAAAATGTTTATTTTAGCAGGTTTTTCCCCCCTATGGACTAATTTACTTCATGGATGAGTTTACTATTTCTGTACTCTCCATATTTTTTTTTCTAATTGAACATTGGAATTTCCTCCATCCAATGTGATGGAGATCACCTTGAGAGAGGGTTAAACAGGCTTTGATTATATTCCTTTGGCTTCATAAAATTGGTTTATGCTCATAGTTCACAGCTGATCTGAGCCTTACCCACACAGCTACTAGCTGCAGCTGGTGTGGAGACAGAAAACTCTACATACAGTGGGTCACTGCAGTGACGAACTCAGGTCAGTGACACTGTGCACCTGTATTAACTGGTAGTAGATCTTCAGCTGGAGACACCATGATTCATACTCAGTCTGTAAAAGTTGATATTAATCTAAGGGAAAGAGCAAGTTCCCATTAACCTAAGATTCACTTCTTGCAAAAATGCTCTGTTCTGTGCTTGCTAGGCCTGCTCATTTTAGCACCTCTGGTCATCACCCAACACACACATGACCATATACCTCTCTGCTGCTTGTGCTTGATGAATACTAGAAAGCCTGGAGATTCAAGGTCTCTGCTCACCAGAAACTCTGACCTCCCAGGTCTCATTTCCTTTGCTATTCATCTTTGTCTCCATTCCATGTTGAGTATCTAACTAGTTTAGCAACTTCACTGGGGATCCCAAATACCAACAAATTTTTCCATTTTTTTTTCTAATTTGGCATAAAGATTTCTTACTATGCTTTTATTGTCCTTCTGATGTCTGTAGAATGGCTAGGGTTGTCACCCCTTTTGATACCAGTTTGCTGATTTGTATTTTCCTTATTTTGTTTTCCTGATCAGCCCAAGTAGAAGTTCATCAGTTGAAATATTCTCAGTGAATTAGATTATTTTATGGATTTTTATTGCTTTTTTGTTTTGTTTTTCTGTTTTATTGATTTCTCTTCTAAAGTTTTAAAATCTCCTTTATTCTATTCACTCTCCATTGTCACTATTAGACATTTCTTCATTAAAGCTACAAGTGGAGGTCATTCCTGTGAAACCATTCTTCTCTTGAATATAAACATTTTATGCTTTGTATTTCTCTGAATAGTGGGATACTACAAATTTTGACACGTGGTGTTTTCATTTTCTTTCAAACCAAAAGCTTCCAATGTTTATTTTGATTTCTTCTTTGAACCATGGTTTAATTTGAAGCATGCTAGGTAGCTGCCAACACTTCAGTTGTTTTCTACATGTCTTTCTATAATTGATTTCTATCTTAATTCCATTCAAACAGAGAACAGACTTTGAATCAATTTAAGTTCATTGAGTCTTGTTTTCCACCCAGCATATGGCCAATCTTTGTAAACATTTCATGTGCACTTGAAAAGAATGTGCATTCTGTTGTCACTGGGCAGCACTCCATAACTGTCTTTCGGGCATGTTGGTCTCCAATCCTGTTCAGGCTATTTGTATACTGATAATTTTGTCTAATTGTTCTTCAGGTATTGAAATGGGAATGTATGAATATCCAGTGATAGAGATCTTGGGTTCTGTAACTCTGTTACTAAAATGTATAACGATGTATTATTGCTATATTCACTTGATGAATGTGCTCCCTTTTTCATGAAAAAATGATCTTCCTTATTTCACCTAAAAATTATTGTTTTAAGTCTCTGTCTAGTTTAGTGTAGTTATGCTAGGTTCCTTTTGATTAATATTAACATAGTAGAGCTTTTTTTAACCGGTTGACATCTTTACATTAAAATGAGCTTGAAATCAGTTTTGAATTAGATCTCATTTTTAATCCAGTTTGATTTTCTACTTTTTAAACTGATATGTTCAGATATTTCATTTGATTATTAAATGATTGAGTTAAACATGCCATCATTTTGGTTTTTTTTTTTTTTTGAGACAAGTCTCACTTTGTAGTTCAGGCTGGCCCTGAGCCCACTATGAGGCCAGGCAAGCCTTGAACTCAGCAATCCTCCTGTCTCTGCTTTCAGAGTGCTGGGATTGCAGGCATGAGCCACCATGCCCGGCACTGTAGTATGTGGTATTGATTGCTGGTGGGCGTGATTCACCACGCCCATCACTGTATGTGATTACCAGGATCGGGATCAAACTCAGGGCCTTGCACTTGCGAGGCAGGCACTGGAACCACTGAACTAAGTCTCCAGTCCTAAATATGCTATCTTACTATTTATTTTATATATGTCCCATTTTTCTTTTATGGTTTTTCTATTTCCTTTTAGACATCAATATTAAAAGAAAACTCATTCAAGTGCAATTATATATTTAGTGAAAATTTACTTTTTAAAATTCAGAATAAATGACATTTAATAATTAAATTTTTAAAGTTTTTATCAGAGAATTACATTGTGAAAAATAAAATTATTTCTATACTGAAAGGAGATGATACATAATATAAATTTACATCTGAAAAAGGCCATTTTAAGTATTGAAATATTAAATGTCAATACAAACACTAATTATCTTAATTTTTTTTTTCAGTACCAGGGATCAAACTCAGGCCCTTGTGCATCCAAGGCTGGCATAATAACAACTTGAGCTAAATCCCCAGCCCCTGTCTTAAATTTCTTAAAAGGCAAGCATATTTTAATATAAAAAGTGTATCACTCTATATAACCACTTATAGTATACTAAGGTATAAAATATGCAGCATCAGGATTAACAGTGAGAGAAAAAAAATATTTTGTTGCAAAGTTCCTACATACAGCCACCAGCACTTCTGTCTTGTGAACTGAGGGTGACTTACCCACTCTTTCTGATTTGACCTTCCCCGAGTCTAGTGAGGGAAACTTCTGCAGGTAAAATAACTTGGAAATTACAGGCCTTACCTTATTTGTTTCCTTTCTCTTGCTCCTCACTCTCCTGTGCTGCACTGAGTTTACTGCCTTGAAAACTATTGTTTTACTGTTTCATACTCTTGTGATCAGCAAAAGAAAGAAAACAAATAAGGTAAGGCCTGTAATTTCCAAGTTATTTTACCTGCAGAAGTTTCCCTCACTAGACTTGGAGTGGGTCAAATCAGAAAAAGTGGATAAGTCACCCACAGTTCAGAAGATAGAAGTGCCAGTGGCTATATGAAGAGCATGAAGGAATGAAATGTAAGACTCCAGATAGTTTAAAGTCTATAGAACTGGGAGACTCAAGGTTCCCCTTGAGGAGAGTTTAGATAACTTATGCATGGATAGAGATAATTATGTTGACATTAGAGAAATCCGAGTTTATAGAAGAAACCAGTTTCGATTTGTTAACTAAAAAATATCATGGGTTAACTATCTTTGAGTGCACTACATTTATAAATTAGAGGGTCTAAAGAACTTAAATATAATATTCCCTTAAGTCTTCAGCTTATTCACTTCATTTTGTGATGGATTTATTCACCAAAAGTAAACACTAAAGCAAACAATGATACATTCTGAAGAAGATAATCAAATTGATGAAGTTTTAATGAGGTTTTATATTTACCCGTGTTCAGGTCATCATTTCTACACTTATTAGTGTGAGAATTATTAATTTCAAACTGCTATTAATACAGTACTAATAGATTCCTCTTGATGTTACCAAAATCACCACCATCTGAAGATAGAATATAACTGGTTATCCATATCAACAGCAGTGAGTACCATGACAAAAATAATTATAAAATAATAATACTCCTTATAAATATGAGATGCTCCTTTCATTCAAAAAGTCTTCAGAAATCCATGTCATGGTGAATAAAATGCATTTACTTCTTTGAAGGAGAATTGGACTTTGCTAGTGTAATAACAAGTATTACATTCTGTATTTTTCAGTGCTGTGGAGCCAGCCTTCTGACCTCATATACAAGGCTTTTATCCAAACAATCTTTCATTAATTGATATATATTTTTTTATTATTTAAAATTAAACAGTTTTAAAATTTTGTGACATTTAGATAATGGGGTTTATTTTCCAAAATGTTTCTCTGGATTAGTCAGCAAAAACAAAATCTTACTTCAGTATCGACACTTTTAAGTATCATTCTCAGTTCATATTGCTGCACATAGACAGCTAAGATTTCTCTTCCAAGATTAGGCTAAGTGTACATTATCTACAACCTGAATAATTAAAGTAGGTTGAGTCATCTCAAAACCTAGCTCAAGTGAACATGCATATTGGTTTCAGACCTAACCCAGATAGTATAACTTTCAAGCAGTCTTGGAGTAAACTTTCCTCTCCATCTTCAATCCATATAATCTTACTAGAAGTCTATATCCTTTTTACTTTTTCAGTACATGATAGTAATAGAGAATGGCGCAGGTGTACTTGGGATACATACTTAATGTAACTGCATTGTTTTAAATCTCATTACCACTCTTCTCCCCCTTCCTCCTAATCTTCCCCATCTCCCATAATCCACCTTCTAGTTTCTTGGCTTCCCTTATGTATTTTAATTGTTACTTTATTTTCCATATCTAACTTTCTCAATCTGCTTCAGTTTTCTTAACATGATGGTTTTGTGTTCCATACAATTTCTTGCAAATTATGTTATTTCATTTCTTTTCTATGACTGAATCATATTCCATTGTGTATATTTACATTTCCTTGGTCAGTTCATCTGTTGATAGACATCTAATCTGTTCCCAGAATTTAGCTGTTGTGAACTTTTCCACTGTAACTATAGACATGCAGGAATCACTATACCATACTGTATAATTCTCCAGGAATATAACCTGAAGATGAATAGGTGGATTGATTGTTATTTATGTTTTTAGGGTTTTTAAAATAAATCTCTGGGCTTATTTCCACATAAATTCTTCTTCAGAACCCAATCAGTCCAAATTCAAAGGTACTGTATCCAAAGGACACCTTATACAATTGAAGAAATAAGTAGATCTGTATACTTGAAATAAAATAAACCTAGAAACATTTTTAAATATTTTAACACCTTCCTTGTATCTTTGGTGTAGTCTTTTATCTGAATCTTTCTCATTATTCAAGACTAATAAAAGAAAATATAGATTTCTAAATATTCTCAAAGAAGACATAAAGAAAAATTTATTTCAAGTGACACATTTGAATACATACATATTTTAAAGCCTGTTGGAGACAAGCTCACCATCACCAAAGACAAACAGTTAATACTATGCATCTGTGCGCAGAAATACACAGTCTTGGATAGTTTGGCTAAGCAAATGTACCAACATATACTTCCACTATGAAAATAATGCTCACGTTACACCTTACCAACACAGCATCGTATATATTTTTTCACAATTATGCAATCTTGTAAAAGTTCTGTGATTGTAATTTACATTTTTTAGATAGTTGAAAGGCTGCCTTCATAAAAAGAAACCCACAGAGTAAGTAACAGAATTTTTTTTCTTATAAATTTGAAAATTAGAAGTCCCTGATCATAGGGTTGGAAGGTACAGCGGTTCTCTGAGGGAACTCCCAGCTTCAGACAGCTGTCCTGAGGCTCAGTCCCCCGTGGCCGTTCTCTCTGTTCTATTAATCTTCAAGCTTTTTATTTGTCTTTATTTCAGTCTTTAAATCATTAAATCATATTTATTTGGATCCAAGTGATAAATACAATATATATTAAATATATAGGATGCATTAAATTTTATATTACATTTCTAATTATATTTCTAATATAATCATTTAAGTACTAATATTAACAGGATCATTTCTAGTTTTCAGTTAGGTTTGGTCATTTGAAACAAGGTTAATAAGACTAATTGGTTGAGAAATCATGTTCCTGATGCATTGAATTCTAGAATTATCTGATTTTATTGTGCACCACTCACTCTTGACTCTCACCACTTAATAAGGGGTAATTCCAAAGTCATCTTAGATATCAGGTAGCCCTTTAATCTCTCAAACAAGGATCTACTAAGAATGTTCAAAAATAAGAATATCAGAGTGGAACTAATGAGAACTATTTATAGCTCATAAGAATGTTGTGAAAATAAACTATTCAAACTCAATGAAAACACATGTAATGGAAGTGGAAGAAACAAAAACTCTCCTTACTAGAATGATTAGTGCTACTTGTTTACTATATTTCAAATGATCACATTAACTATAAGAGTAGTATATTTTCTGGAAAACAACTAAAGTTATGTACCATCATTAAGAATGTACCCTGGGAAAGTAGCTCAGTGGTGGCATTCTTGCACAGTTGGCTTGTGCAAGGCCCATTATTCAATACTCAGTACTAAAGTAAGAGAGGCAGAATGAAACAGAGGGGAAAGGGAAAAAGAGAGAGAATTTCAGCATTTCTTTATTGTATGGTATTCCATTGGAAATCTGTACCAAAATACATGAAACCCATATTTCTTCTCCTGTTTCTTTATAGTATTATAATTTTAGGAATAATACTTAATAATAAACACTATTTGCATATACTTATGGAAATCTATAATTAGCTCCTTAGCAAAATGTTCTGATGTGGAATTATTAGAGATATTTCATTTTTATCATTACACGTGTGTGTGTGTGTGTGTGTGTGTGTGTGTGTGTCTTTGTGTGTGATACTGTTTAAAACCATATTGGTCATTAGTTCTGAACACTGATTTTACAAGAGAATAAATGTTTCATATTAGTAATCTAAATACTTTTTAAAATTTATATTTTATATACAGTTCACAATCACACTCAACATTGGGAAATTTGTACCAGCATATGATACAAGTTAATTCTCATTTTTACCCATATCCCTACCCACCCACAAATCCCCACCCCTTATATGCATGCTGTTTTTCTTTCTGAATCATATTTATTATTTCACCTCATTATGTTTTCCCACCACATTCCCTTGAGTATTTCCTATTTTACTAAATCTATCATATATTTTAGAACTTATTTACATCTACAGGTTCTCATACAAGAGAAAAGATATGGTATTTACATATCTGAGATATATTTATTTCACTTATTAATGTGTCCTCAAGGTGTATCTATTTGCACATAAATGAATAAAACTTGTCATTCTTTATTGTAGAGTAATACTCCATCTTATTAAAAAAAATCTTCTTTATCCAGTCTGCAGTTGATGGGCATCTGGGTTGTTTCCAAGATTGGGCTGTCACAAACTGAGCTGTTATGACCATGGGTAAAGATATGTCTTTACAATATGACTCTTTTAATTATTTCTACTATATTCCTAGCAGAGGAATAGCAGGGTTAAATGGGACCATTAATCCTAGTTTTTCTGAAGAATCTCCACACTGATGTCCACAATGTTTGTACAAGTCTACAATCCCACCAGCAGTGGAGGGTTCCTTTCTTCCTACAGCCTCACCAGCATTTATTGCTGGCTGATTCTTCAATAGGAGCCATTTTTTGTGGAGTGAGGTGAAATCTCAGTGTCATTTTCATCTGCATCTCTCAAATGACCAGTGGTGTTGAGCATTTCTTCATCTACTTTTTGGCTGCTTTTATTTCTTCCTCTGAGAAGTGTCTGTTCATTTCAGATGCCCATTTTTGAACTGGGTCTTTAAATCAGGAGACTGATTTGTTTAAATTCTTTATAGATTCTAGATAGTAGCCTTTTATCTGAGAAGCAGCTATTAAATATTTTTTCCCATATTGTTGGATGTCTTTTAGCTGTGCCACTGGTTTCTTTTGCTGTGCAGAAGGATTTTAGTAGGATGAGATGCCATAAAAAGAGACCTAGAATACCAAAAGCAATTCTAAGCAGCAAGGACATGGCAGGGGTATTATGATCCCCAATTTAGAACTGTATATAAAGCCACTGTGATAAAAACTGTATGACACTGGCAGAGTAACAGACCTAAGGGCCAGTGGAATCGATCAGAAGATCCAAAAACAACTCCAGATACACTAAGCCACCTTATTTTTGACAAAGGAGCCTAACATCCTCAGTGGAAGAAAGAGAGCCTCTTTAACAAATGGTGCTGGAAGAACTGGGCTTTAACCAGCCAAAAACTAAAGCTAGACCTATCTCTTTCACCATGTACTAAACTAACCACCATGTACTAAACTAAAATCACAGTGGATTAGAGACTTAAACATTAAAACACAAACACTAAACCTGGTGCAAAAAAGGTTAGGTAAAACTCTTGGAGACATTGGCTTAGGGAGAGACTTTATGAACAGCATCTCTATAGCACAAGAACCAGCAGAAAGAATCAACAAATGGTATCTTTCTATTTTAAGAAAGGATTCGCTAATTGCCCAGGCTGGGCTCACACTTGAGATCCTTCTGCCTTGGCCTTCCAAAGTGGTGTATTACAAGTTTGTACCACCACACACAACTGGTTTGGATTTTAAGTGTCTCTCAAAGGCCTGTGTGTTAAAGGATTGGAGCCCAGCTAAAAGCACGATAGGAAGTTGGTAAATATTCTGGGCCCTTGTGATTTCTACTAGAAGAATTAGTGGAGACATTTAAATGCAGCATAAAAACTTTATTCTTATCCTTGAGACAGGAGGAGATTTGGAAGAGTGAGGGAGCAGTGAGGTGGGGGAGGGGAGAGTATGACACCTGCACAGTAACCAATCAAGCTGCTTTGCTTGTGTGAGTTTAATTAATGTTTTTAGTAACCTCCTAGGGATATAACTTTAATATAATAATGAAAAAGCTACTCTTGGGGAAGGGCTTAAGTTTGTTCTGCTGTAGTTCAGGGAGATCCCGAGTACCCCTTTCAGGTAAAATGAAAGTTTAGGTGTAAAAGCATCAAAGGAAAGATTCTTGAGCCTGAGCAAAATTCATTATTACAGCCACAATCTAAGAGTTTGCATGAAGATAACTATTCCTTGTGACCCTGTCTCTTTGGTACCTTTAAGAGATGGAGCCCAGTGAAGGAAGCAAAGTCACTGGGACCAGGACCCTGAGGGGAGAGTGGGGCCCTGGTGCCTTCCTCTGTATGTCTGTTTCCCAGTTACTATGAGGAGAGCCTCTTGGTTCTCCCACCTTCTCCTCGTCAGGGTTGTCTGCTTTCCACAAGCCCAGCAGTGAGGCCAAGCAACCGTAACCTGAAACTCTGAGACAAAAGAAATCTTTTCACCTTTTAATTTCCTCAGATCTTTTATCATAGCAGTGAAAAACTAACACACATGATTAAAAAAGTGAATTTGCCACGTGTGGTGGCTCACGCCTGTAATCCCAGCACTCAGGAGGCAGAAGCAGGAGGATTGCTGAGTTTGATGCTTGCCTGGGCTACATAGTGAGCTCAGGGCCAGCCTGAACTACAAAATAAGCGAGACCCTGTCTCAAAAAAAAAAGTGTGAATTACAATTTCAAAATGTCTGAAACTAGTGGTAGACTGATTTAAATTAAAACTATTTAATATATCTAAATAATAAAACTAATTCCAAACCCAGATAAACTGCAGAGTCTTTCACTGGTATGTATTGCTCAAAAGAAGAAAGTAAATAAAATTTAATACTTATGTTGTTGTATGAAAACTATCATATAATCACAAATTAGTAAACATATATAAAACAATTACAATTTATGACATACAGACAAGACAGAGTGGTCTATAAAAGCAGATCCAAAGATAACTCAGTTGTTTAAACTAAAGCAGTGATTTTCAACCTTGATTGTAAAAAATATCAAAAGATCCCTCAAGAAAAATAGGTTAGTTATAGTAACAAAGATGTGTCAATTATTTTTCAAATAGCAATATAGAAATGCAAATGTGAATTGGTATGAAGAGGTTATTTGTGCACAGAAAAGAGTAATATCTGTTGTGCAATACTTTTCAAACTAGTATTCTTGAATCTGGATTCCCAGAAGAAAAGAGAGAAAATAAGGGCAAAACAAATTTTAAGAATTAACCCATAAAGTCAAGATTCTCAGCAAATTCTAAGGAGAATGAAAGAAGTGTGTTATATCATAATCATATTGTAGGCAGCTCCTGATAATAAATATAGAACATAGATGTTTAAATCATCAAGAATTAGAGATGCAATAGAGGCATGAGTTAATTCAGGTTTGCATTTTGTTGCTTCTGTTACTTTCACAAGTCTCCAGTGCAACCGGCTGCTCTTTCCTGCCTTTGGAGCTGAGCTCACTGCACTAGGTGGGTTCTCACCTTTGCTGTCCACCCCCAGCCTTCAGCAGGCCCTGCACAACTGTGCAGCAGGCACCTTCTTTCCAGGCTGTGGCTCCTTCCTCAGGAGTAGGCTATGGTCATTTTCTCCTGAGCCTGGGATAGTGGCAGAGTCTGAGACAGACTGGCTGTCCTAACCTTGAGGGGACACCATGCTAGGTAAGCAGCACACACTTGTCCCTTAGGTGCGGGCTTTCTTTGCATTCTTCAGACTCACAGGTGTGCTTTGTCTTGGCCAATGTTGCCTACACCTCCAGAGTGTCGCTAATACCTGTTTGCTCTAATGCTGATTTCTGAGCCTGCTACAGTCCCTCTTAGTGTGGAAGGCTGTTAAATTTACTTCTTTTCTCAACTCAAGAAATCTCTGCTTGGGCCGGAGGGTTAGCTCAGTGGTTCCGGTGCCTGCCTCACAAGCACAAGGTCCTGAGTTCGATCCCTGGAAACCACATACGATGCTGGGCATGGAGACTCACGCCCACCAGCAATCAATACCACATACCACAGTGCCAGGCATGGTGGCTAACGCCAGTAATCCCAGCATTCGGGAGGCAGAAACAGGAGGATTGCTGAGTTCGAAGCTTGCCTAGGCTACATAGTGAGCTCAGAGCCAGCCTGAACTACAAAGAAAGACCCTGTCTCAAAAAAAAAAAAAAAAAATCTCTGCTTCTGTCCTTAAAGACAGAGAGATTTTTCTTTCTTTTTCTTTCTTTCTTTCTTTCTTTCTTTCTTTCTTTCTTTCTTTCTTTCTTTCTTTCTTTCTTTCTTTCTTTCTTTCTTTCTTTCTTTCTTTCTTAGAATTAATTTTAAGATCTCTGTGACTTGAGTGATTGCTACTGACCAAGAGTTTTAAAACTCTTGGCTTATTGCAAATCAAAAGCAGTTCAGTAGGGCTTTGCATCTGAGCCTCTGCCATGGAGGTGCCACCGTAGAGGTAGCTCTGGTCTCCCTCTTGTAGCCTATTATGGAAAGAGATTGTACATGGCTACAAACCTCCCTTGGGTCTACAGAGTCTAGTTATTCTTTTAATTTCTTTACTAGTATGTATTTATAATGCATAATAGTTACATTCCTCTTGCAAAATTGATGCATATACACATCTGATCTGAATCATTTTTCCTCTGCCTTCCCTTTCCACCTCCTCTATTCAATATCCCTGGATTTTCTTTTTTTTCATCCATCTACCTCCCTGTTTTCCATTATCTCCTTTATTTTGCTCTTTAAGTTATTCTCTTGCTATTCTACTCTGACCTGTTAGCCCACATCTGTTTCTTCATAAGAGGCTACGCTTTTAGCCATTTCCTTCTTCACTGTGTGGCACTTTCATCATCTGTTCTTGGTCTGAGGGCAAAACATCTAATCCTTGTGTCAGCCGCTTCTCTTTAGAATTCAGTTTTCCCTGACTTTTGATTTTAGCAGTCTTGGGGACTCCATAAAAATTTTACAGATTTGACTTTTTTTTTCCCCTTACAACTTTGGAAATGATGTTACCTTGATGGTTTCACCATCCTAAGCAGAAACCCCAGGTATTTTTCCCTACATTACTTATTCTAGATTAGGAAGAAATCTGTTGAGATGTATTAGAGTCAAAGAGTAAAAACTCCATGTGTCCAATTGTGTCCTCCTGCTGTAGCTAGAATTAAGCAAGGATTTTGTAAAAGAAAAGAGTGATTATGTACATGTTCTAATTTTATTTGTAAAGGATAAAACAAGACTACATGGACTTAAACTATGATATGCCTCAAGGCTGAATTAGACTACTGAGGTTATTCTTTCTTTCCTTTTTTTTTTTTTTTTTCTTTTGAGGCAAGGACTTGCTTTGTAGTTCAGGCTGGCCCTGAACTCACTATGTAGCCCAGCCAAGCCTCAAACTCAGCAATCCTCCTGTCTCTGTCTCCCGAGTGCTGGGATGGCAGGTATGAGCCACCATGCCTGGCACTGTGGTATGTGGTATTGATTGCTGGTGGGTGTGAGTCTCCACACCCAGTATTGTATGTGGTTACCGGGATCAAACTCAGGACCTTGTGCTTGCGAGGCAGGCACCAGAAACACTGAGCTAAATATCCAGCCCTATTGTTTCTTTTTAAAAAATTCTTCTATCTCATTTTATTTCCAAATACACTTTCTTTTTTTTTAACCAATACATTCTCTGTGCATATGACAAATCTTAGTATTATAAAATCCAATTATACAAAAAATACTACATCTAACCTGATGTAAATATATTTATTTGCAGTAACATACATTAAGTGGCCCTAATTACATGGTAACTATAAGGTGACTAACATGAAACCACAGAAGTGTAACTCTGCCATAGCTGAATGGACTCAGGGCTTCTGACTGAGCATGTTTTCTAGACAGAACTGGACACCCACCCCAGGGCTGTGCCAATAAACTCTGGGAGTAGTCAGGTTCTGAAGTGGAGACTCGTCAGAGTTCCCTGCAACTGACAGGTCACAGAGGCGGGACATGTTAGGTATGTAGTTACAGCCGAATTCACAAAAGTTACCACCGGTTTCTCATCCTAGAAAGAAGCAAGAAGTTAAGAAATCCTTTGAGTTAGCATCTGCTGTGTCAGGAGGCATGTAGAGAGGGTTGTCAGAGCAATGCTGGAAGGACCATGGCAGGTCAGACAGGTTGGGCGTCATTAATAATCATCACTGTCTTCTACATACTGGTACCAAGATGACTTTGGATTTTTAAACTTAGGAAACTTACAGGTAAATGAAATAGACCAGTAATCACACACTAAGAGTAATAAACAGTGCTTTAAAATTAACCACATAAGGCTATGATTGAGGCAAGATTTTCTTACACTTCGACAAGCAGTAATATTTTCTTCTATTTATTTGATGTTTTGTGTGATAAAGTGAAATAGTAAAGAACAAAACAAACCAGAGAATACCCTGCTACCTCTTCTTCCTCTCACTGGATTTTGGGCACCACTTTTAGGTTGGAAGTCCATGCTCATTCCTCTTCTGTTTTCACAGTGCACATGAACACACAGAGTACTAACACCATGTGTTTCTGCTTTTAGTTATGGACAGTTCTGGAAGTTAAAAAATGGCTGTGTTCCATTGACTTCAGAAATTAGAACTAACTGCTTAGCTTTCTGCTGCCAGAGATATTTTGTTTTTTAATAGGACAAGGCATATGAAAAGTTAAGTCAGGCCGGGGATTTAGCTTAGTGGTTCCAGCGTCTGTCTGGCAAGCTTAAGGTCCCGAATTCGATTCCTGGTACCACATACCACACTGTGGTTTGGTGACTCACACTCCCAGCAATCAGTACCACATACCACAGTGTTGGGCATGGTGGCTCACCCCTGTAATCCCAGCACTCAGGAGGCAAAAACAAGAGGATTGCTGGGAATTCAAGGCTAGCCTGGGCTACATGGTATGTTTAGGGCCATTCTGAACTATAAAATGAGAACCTGTCTCAAAAAACTAAAACAAGGGCTGGAGAGTTAGCTCAGTGGTTCTGGCGCCTGCCTTGCAAGCGCAAGGTCCTGAGTTCGATCCTCAGTAACCACATATAATTCTGGGCATGGAGACTCACGCCCACCAACAATCAATACCACATACCACAATGCTGGGCGTGGTGGCTCACACCTGTAATCCCAGCTCTCCGGAGGCAGAGACAAAAGGATTGCTGAGTTCGTGGCGGCTTACCTGGGCTACATAGTGAGCTCAGGGCCAGCCTGAACTACAAAGCAAGACCCTGTCTCAAAAAAAAAAAATATTTATATATATATATATATATATATATATATATATATATATATATATATATATATATATATATATATATATATTACTAACTTTCAAGAAGGAACAAAATGCCTGGCTTATAGTAAACAGTCAATAATGAATGAATGAATGATTTCTGATTATAATGGTTGAGACCCACACTCTTAAAATTAATGAATTTCTCCTCAGCCCCAGATGTTACTGATAGCTAATTGTGATTATCAGATTAATGTTCAACTTTTTTCCCTGTCTTTTTTGTTTAGTGAGAAATTGGGACTCTGTTAGCATTATTCCACAGAATTTACTATTCTAGCTATTCTATTTTAAATGAAAATTACATAGTTCATTATGTCTTTCAGACAAATTTCAAATGCTTTTCAATTAACTTTGTATTTCCTATAACTTATGGCCATACAACCCTCTTTATAATTTACCGAATGCACAGTAATCAAAAAGCCATGTACTCTTTCTCTTTTAAATTATTGTGATATCAGTATCTCTCCAATTTATCTTCTTTATTTCAAGATTGAGATCGTAAATAGAATTTTTTTGCTCATTCTTGAGCTTGTGTACACATTCATTGTGCATGACTCTGTCTCAGTTGTGGACTCCTACAACCTTTATAAGGATTTAAGTTCTTTGTTTCCTCAGAAACTAACATGAATTACTGATAAAATAAATACTGATAATGTAAGGGCTGACATAATGCTGGGATACTATAAAGATTAATAAATTTGAGATTCATTGAAATTTCTTAGCAAACAGTATAGATCTATTGTAGAAAGCTAAGTTAGCTAGAAAATATTATAAGGCAGTTAGGGAAAGTTGGGCCTAAGGCCCATTCACTGAAAACAACCGTGTCCTAAGTCTCACTCACTGAAGGACAGGCCGAGAGAGAGAGAGAGAGAGAGAGAGAGAGAGAGAGAGAGAGAGAGAGAGAGAGAGTGCTATACTCACATACTTCCCCTAGAGAAAAATAGCAGTGATTGATATTCTAAATTGGCATCAACCTCCTTGGGTAACCCATTCTGTCCCAGAAATCATTATCTATTTTATGTGCACTTACCGCATCACTTGCCTTCCCCATTTGATTCTCATTTAACAAATATTACCTAAGTGACTATGCTTGTTACAATCTTACTGGTTAATCATAACACCTCATGATTTCAAATTGGATCAGTATTACCTAAACGTCTATTTTTATAATCGTATTAGTCATCTGTAGTTTTGCACCACCTTGAACCCACCTCAGCTCATTTTTTTTTGCTCAATAAAACACGCTTGAGAAGCAGGGTAGGTGGGAAATCCATTTTCTAGTGCCCCTCTGTTTCTCTTAGACAAAAGTTATCTTTCAATAAATTCTTCTTACTCTTTTCCTCTGTCCCTAGAATTCATTCTTCAGTTTTAGAGAACACAAACTCAGTATCCCTGATATCTAGCAGTTTGGGAGTTATAATTCCCTTACAATATTTGAATTATTTAGAAGTCCTATATTATCCACAGATCATATGCTCTGTATCAGAACCGTGTAGTACAAATCTAGACATGCATAAATTTAAAAAGAACTAAACAATAGGTCCCCATTTCCTTTCAGTAGTTCTACATTTTTTTTTTTTTGAGTCAGGGTCTTGCTTTTGTAGTTCAGCCTGTCACTGAGCTCATTATGTAGCCCAGGCAAGCCTGGAACTCAGAAATCCTCTTGTCTCTGCCTCCCAAATGCTGGGATTACAGGCCTGAGCCACCACGCCCGGCACTGTGGTATGTGACATTGATTGCTCATGGGTGAGTCACCATGCCCAGCATTTTATGTGGTTACTGGGGATTGAACTCAGGACCTTGTGCTTGCAAGGCAGGTGTTGGAACCATTGATCTAAATCTCCGGCCCTCAGTATCTCTACTTTAATTCTTATATTATTTATTAAATTTTAGCTAAGTTTTCTTGTGCATATAAAATAAGAATAGCATTTATATTATATTAAAATGTGTAACACAATATGTAATTTATAATGTACATAAATTACACATAAATATATTGTAAGTTAATGTATAGACAAAGCTATTTACCAATGTGTTATTTGATCCTAATGCTATAGTTCTTAAACAATAGGCTTGCCTTAAAATAGATATTTTTTACATGTTTTAACTCCTTTGAGTTTTTCCTCAAGCATTTTAGTGAAAACAGAACACTATGCGTTCGAATTAGAATGAATATCAAACTTGAGGTAGTAAGTGCATTTTATCATATTTAATTTAGTAAATTTAAATAATCTAAAAGATTAACAAAGCTATTAGTATAATTAAGTAAGCCAAATGGTAGCCTAAAGATATAATAATATAAATTTAATATAAAACATTCCCTCTTTTTTGTGGTACTGGGGATCAAACTCAGGTTCTTGTGTTTGCAGTTCTACTGAGCTAAATTCCTGGCCTTAAAACATTTATTCTTATTAGCACATAAATTATACAACATATTGGTTGTCACTGTGGCATTTCCAAACATGCATACAACATACTTTCATCATATTCTTTCCCATTGCCTACCCTTACCTCTTCATCTTTTGTTCCCCTTTCATTTCCTTTCTAAGAGTCTGTCTTCTGCCTTCAACTTATCCTCCTTCTAGATTCCACATATTAGAGAAAACATGATACTTTTCTGAGTATCATTTTGCTTAACATAATGATTTCCAGTTCTATTCATTTTCCTGCAAATGAGCTAACTTCATTCTTCTTTATGGCTGACTAAATTCCATTAGGTATATATATACACACACTGTATTTTCTTTACCTATTTATCCATTCATAACCATTTATCATGATCTCACTGTTGACTATCGTGAATAACACAACAATAAACACGAGTGTGCAAGTATATCCACACTGACTTTTATTCCCTCAATTCCCTCAGGTGTAGTTCAAAAGGTAGATTATAGCTGGATTATATGGTTCTATTTTTAGGTTTTTGAGGAACCTACATTCTGGTTTTCATTAAGATTGTTCTAATTTGCATCTCCATGAACAATTTATAAAAGCTTTTTTTTCCCCTCGCATACATTTCAGCATTCATTGTTAGTGTTTTATTTTTAGAATTTGATAGTTAAATATTTAATTGAGACTAAGAAGTCACAAAAATAAGTGAAAGAAACTTTGATAATAAAACTGCTAAATCAAAATCTACAGCAAATTTCACAATAATAATAGACCTATTTATTTTGTATTCAGAACCACTGTAAAGGTCCATAAAATTTCAACTTACTATAGTATAACATTGTCCATAATTTGGGTTATAAAATATACCTAATAAATAACAAAGATAGTAAATCATATAATGTATTTTCTCAGACCATAA
>PVIC010035908.1:0-18825 GCA_004025085.1 Thryonomys swinderianus
ATAAACATTTATATGCACATTTCAAATATAGTGGTTCCTAATTAAAGTCTTCTTTAAGAACAATTACAAAGACTTTTAGCCAGATCACTTGTAGTTTTCCTCAGACAAGGTTAATATCTTATTTCTAAATATAAATATACAGGTTCTGGGATGGCGGCCCATGGTTATAAGTCTAGCAGTTTGGAAAGTGCGGTGGGAGGGTGTATGTTTGAGCTTTGCCTCGGCAGCTTACCAAGACCATGTCTTAGAATGAAAAAGAAAAACTATCAGTGTATAGACCCTTCATCCATATGATATCTCTCTACATCTTTGTCTATGTCTACATCTATGTGAATTAGATGAATTGTTACATCTTTTTCCTCACAGAATTGCTATCAAGTGAAATTCATAGCTCCTTCCCCTCACAAACTGTGAAATAAGAATTGTTCTTTATAGTCTTAACATTATTCTTGCCATTACTTTATTACTTATTCTCCCTTTTGTCTGAACTTTTCCCTCATTTTACTTTATTATTCTTTACAGATTCTCATGAGCTAGCTCAAAACATTTTGTAGACTATCACTGGGCACACATATATTTAAAAAGAGCAAATCTTAATGAATAAATAATATAGGAATGTAGAATGTATGATAGATTTTGTAAAATAGGAAATACTCAAAGGGAATGTGATAGGGAACATAATGAGGGGAAACAATAAATATGATTTGGGAAGAAAAAGAAATAGCTTGTATATAAGGGTTGGGGGGTTGAGGGTGGGTAGGGATATGGGTAAAAATGAGAATTAACTTGTGTCATATACTGGTACAAATTCTCCAATGTTGAGTGTGATTGTGAGCTGTATATAAAATGTACTAATAAAGAATTCAATTTAAAAAAAGAAAAGAAGCTAAAAGTCTAAAGAGAGACATAAGAGAAATGTGCTATATTTTTCACATATTTAACACAAATATTTGCCTGCAGAAGGAAAGACCACATTGACAGGAATTTGGGGAGAAAATTTGGATGGTTATAAGGCAGCTAAGAGTGAAAAAAGCATAAACACAGTAGTTGGTGACTTAACAGGTCAATCTTATTTTCAGCAGTAGTTTAGTCAACCCTGTCAATAAGTCAGTGGAAAGGTGTGAAGAGGCCGCCACCTACCTGTGTGGACAAAGGTAGTACTGTGGCTGAACACGTACCGGCCCGGCTGGGAAGGTCCTGGGGTGAGTCTGGGGCCAGGCATCTTGTATTCTGTTGTTTACCTGTCGTTGCTAGGGCCATGACCCTGGCCACGTCACTTAATCCTTCAGAGCTGTGGTTTCTTTTTCTATGAAATGAAAGGTTTATCCTGAGCGTCTTTAAGTTTTAACAATCTATGGCTATGACTTTCAGTGTAGGCTAGGGCAGGCAGTGCTTATCATCGAATGCCAAGCTGAGGATTTGGGACTTGATCCCCGGGCAAATGGAAAGTCAGGGATGATATCTGAGCAGGGTGATCTGGGGTATGCGGAGGCAGAATGAGCCAGGGAGGAGAGTAGTGCGATTCCTGGTGAACCCTTGCAAAGTGTGTGAAACAGCCGTGACTGGAGGTTCGCTATGGTGGCAGCTCATGGAGGACCATGGGCTGACACGGGTGTCCAATCACATTAGTGACAATTCCAGAAGAGAAATGCCAAGATGTTATTGAGAGAAGGCTTCAGAGTAGAAACGCTTCATGGATTCTGGGTGTGTAAGCATTTCTGCCAACATTCCCTGGTCACGTGTCTCCCTTGAATATGCTTATATCAGTTCCCTATGTTTTTCTGAGTAGCAGTAGTATTCCAAGAGAACCAGGAATTAATAGCAAACATTTAATTCCAGCATTTTAGAATAGTTTACATTTTAGCTTATAAATATATAGGAGGTGGAGTGTTGTAGGGAGGACAGAGGAATGAGAAAAAATGAGAATCAAGATGTGTCATGTACTGGTACAAACCCTTAATGTTGAATATAACCATAATGTGTATATAACATGTAGCGATACAATCAATTAAAAAAAGAGCAGTCTACATCTTGGATCGTCAGCCTTTCTGTGTTACGGACACAGTCTACGGAACAAGTCTTTATAAACTCGTTGCCTCGAGTGTTTTGTTACAGTAACAGAAATATAACTAATACAAATACTCAAAGAGATTCATATTTGAATCCAGAAGCTGTAGAGATGTTATGTCACTGAAAGTTTTATAATCAGAGTTGAGGTTATAATCAGTTTACCTCAAGTTTGGGAGATTACGAGGCAATAATAGAGTGGACCCAATATAATCACAAGGTCCTCACAGCCAATAGCAATTATAAAGCGTTGTATGATAAGTGATGTTCCATGATAAGAATTCCATGTGATGGTGACAGAGTTTAGGAGGAAGGAAGGAGACATTGGTCGAGAAATGCTGTGGTTTCTACGTAAGGAAAAGGGTGAAGGATCCAATATTTTCCTGAAGCCTTCACAAATGGATATAATCTTGCTGACACCTTGGCTAAAGCCCAGTGAAATTATTTTAAATATTGCACCTCCAGAGCCATAACACACATGTTCTCATCATTTAAAGCTCAGATGCTTGTAGTGCTTGTTACTGTGATAGTAGAAATGTAATGAACAGGTATAGAAAGAACCTGAGTTACTGAACAGCGCAAATGATGGTACTGTGGTTGCTCAGTACATCAGGATTCAAGGCAAGCTCCTCTCTGAGCCAGACAGGCTGTCTTCTAAGGAGCTGCTTTGCTTGCTATTAATAGACAATAAGATCTGGGTATAAGTTTCCTCCTCTCTGATTTGTCCTAGAATTTACAAAAGCAAAGCTTCTTGTAACTTTAATTTTCTTGTTCTTGTTATTTTAATTTTCTTGTTCTTGGTACTTTAATTTTTGCTATTAATTTATCTTCCAAATTCCACAATAAAGATCAAAATGTTATTCTAAGTAATGGCTACTAGATTTTTATTGTCACTGTAAGCATATTATGTTTGCAAAGAGAAAGTATAAGAAATTAAAAACAACTTTTAGTCTGATTTTATGTATAGTATATCTATATATTATATATAAAATCAAATTCTAGAGGATAGGCAGTCAGAAATATCAAACTTACTCATCATTTAGATTTAGTCATAAATTTCCAGTAAGATACTAAAAATATTGAGAAAAAATAAAGTATTAAACATTGTCTATTTGTAGTTAGATTTGTACTTATACAAGGAATCATTATGTAAAATAAGGGTCAGAAAACATGACTTCAACTTTAACTATTGCTTAAATTAATCACCACAGTGTGTATTTTTTGTGGGGTTTAATTAGAGTTGTACTCATGTTAGAAAGGAAACATAAATATGTTTTATTCAGCAACTTCTCCGAATCTTTTCCACATGTAGAATATTGCACATAATACATGAGTTTTTTTTAAACCTTGGAAGTATTATCCTCTTATATCTCCTTTCTCAGAGTACTGTAGTTTTTGGTGCAAAAATCTTTTACTTCCTTTGAAGGATTGATTTCGAATTATTTCTTTGGGGGGAGGGTGCTATTATGAAAAAAGTCATTTTCCTAATTTCTTTTTCGTGACCTTGTTCTTTGTGTTCAGGAATACTATTGATTTTTCAGTGTTAAATTTATATCCAGCTACATGACTGAATTTGGTTATTAAGAAGTCTTTCCAGGGGAGAAGATATCCCTTGCTTGTGGATAGGAGGTGTAATAAAATGACCACACTCTCAAATTTGTTATACAGATTTAATAAAATCCCAATCAAAATGCCAACAGCACATCTCACAGAACTAGGGAAAATATTTCTAAAATATATTTAGAACCAGGAGAGGCCCAGACCAATAAAACATTTCTGGACAACAAAGGCAAGGCAGGGAACATCACAATCTCTGACTTGAAACTATACCACAGGGCTGCTGTGGCAAAAAAGAAAAACAAAACAACAACAAAACAGACCTGAGGATCAATGAAATAGATTAGAAGATGCAGAAACAACTCCAAACACACTCAGCCATCTTATCTTTGACAAAGGAGACACATACCTTCACTGGAAGAAAGCCTCTTTCATAAATGGTGCTGGAAAAGCTGACTTTCCACATGCTGAAGCCTGAAACCAAACATGTGGGTCTCAGCACTCATGCAGTTAAAATAAAAATAGATCAAAGATCTTAGTATTAAAACAGAAACACTCAATCTTCTGAAGGGAGAGTAAAGTAGAACTCTTGAGGCATTGGTGTAGGCAGTCTTTATCAGCAGAACTCTGGTCACGTAGGAAATATTACAAGGTTTCAACAACTGGAATATCATTATATTAAAAAGGTTTTGCACAGCAAATGAAATCACCAACAAGGTGAAGAGTTAACTCAGAGAGTGGGGAAACACTTTTACCATCTGTTCCTCAGATAAAGACTAATATCCAGAATGTGCAAAGAACTTAAAACTTCAGCCCCCTCCCAAATTTAAAGAACACATCAAATATTGGGTATTTCAAATGAATAGACACCTTTTGGAAGAAGAACTAGAAACAGCAAATAGATGAAAAAAGCAATATTCAATGTCATTGAACTGGTCATTCAAGAGGTACAAATTAAAACAATAATGAGATTCCATCTCTCTCCAAAGGGAATGGCCATGGTCAAGAAATCAACCAATAACAAATGCTGACAGGGCAGTGGGGGAAAGGGATCCTTCTTTACTATTTGTGAAAGTGTGGACTGATGCAACCCATAAATCAGGGTGGAGAGTCCTCATAAAGCTGGGATTAGAGGACTCATTTGGCCCAGCTGTCCCCCTTGTGAGTATCTTCCTAAAATAATTAAAAGCATCAAGTCGCAATGGGTGTAACAGTTAAATCTTGGAAAGAGGCCTAATACATATCGACTAATAAATGGATAAAGAAGATGTGGCTTTTTAAATAAAATGGAGCACTATTCAGCCATAAAGAAGGATAAATGAGATATTTCTAGATTAAGTGGATACATGTTGAGACCATACTCTGAAGTGAAATAAATCAGACACAAATGTATAAATATGGCATTATTCTTCAGGTATAAGAAACTGAATAGCCAGGTGTGGTGGCCCATGCCTGTAATCCCAGCACTTGGGAGGCAGAGACAGGAGGATTGCTGAGTTTGAGGCTTGCTCAGGGCCAGCCTGAACTACAAAGTGAGACCCTGCCTCAAAAAAAACCTGAATATTTAAAAAGGTACTAAAATGTATAATAGATTATGTGAAATAGGAAGAAAAAGTTCAAATGGGAAGGACCACTAAAGGGCGGATGAGAAAAGAAAGATAAAATAGAAACAAAACATTTGTAAATAAGGAGGGGAAGAAGGTTTTAAATGAGGGGAGGGGAATGGAAAAAATAAGAATTAGGAATGAATATCTCATAGGTAAAATCCTAATGAGAATGCATAATACTCCCTTCTAAAAATAAATCAGTGTAAATCATTTTTTATTCATTTAACAAATAATTTTGTAACCATGCAATAATACTGTGCATACAGGGAACATGTTAATACACAAACCATTCAAGGCAAAAAATGTAGACTTTTTGAACAAAAAGTTTGAAAGAAAAAATAAAACATAATGTATGGACTACACCACAACTGAGTCTAATTTTATTGTAAAATGGGGAAAATGCCTCCATATCTCTAATCAACCTAGAAAATAAAACTTATGTCAACCACAATTACAAAATATTTGTGAAGCAATTGTGGTTTATAATATAAGGAAAAAGATGCATGGCTTTACACTTAAAGTACAACAGCACACTGTACATTCTCATTTCCAAGTATTCCCTTTGCAGACATGGGTATCTTTGATGTCTTCATTAACTGCTTTTAATGAAAAGAAATCAGGTGAAGGCCATTTATATGTCCATCTTCTCCTGCTGCAACTGTGAAATCAGTATATATCACTGACTTATTTAGAACACAACAAAGTTGTCTGGTGTATCATGGCTATTTTGTTTTGTTTTGTTTTTTGAGACAGGGTCTCGCTTTGTAGTTCAGGCTGGCCCTAAGCTCACTATGTAGCCCAGGCAAGCCTCGAACTCAGCAATCCTCCTGTCTCTGCCTCCTGAGTGCTGGGATTATAGGCGTGAGCCACTATGCCCGGCACTGTGGTATGTGGTACTGATTGCTGGTGGGCATGAGTCTCCACGCCCAGCATTGTATGTGGTTACTGGGATCAAACTCAGGACCTTGTGCTTGGGAGGCAGGCGCTGGAATCACTGAGCTAAATCTCTGGCCCGTATCATGGCTATTTTTTAAATATCCTGAGAGTATTTTAGCTATTGATCTAAGCCTTTGCTTTACAAGTGTAACAGCCAATGTGTACAGATTCCACTTCAATTCATCCCTCTGACAGCAGCCATCCTAGTTCAAACGTGTGACAGTTCAGTACTGCACCTGCTTTATTTGAATCATCAAGCTCTCCAAAGATAAGGTTTCAAGAATCTTCAGTTTCTTATTAGGCATAGGATGCTGTGTCCCTTACTACAGGATGGATGAGGAGAGAAAGAAGCCCTGCCATGCTGTAGCTAATGGATGGGTGCTTACTAAAATGATCAGGTCTCAGGACTGCAGCCCAGTCTGAATGATGGAAGGTTGCTGAGTTATCAGAATTTCAAATATCGTTGAGCTCCTCATACATAATACACCTTATTATTTTGTGAAGGTAATATTTCAGCTAGGTTCATCTGTCACTGATTTATAACAAAGAGCTTCTTTGTATCCCAGGGCACATCTGATAGTGTCTGAAGCCATCGCAGTTTGGATTGCCCCAACGACTACTGGAACCACTGACATTTAGTAGGTAGAACGAAGGTGCTACTAAATACCCTATGCAGTATATTTGGCCTGTTACCCTGTCCAGCCTACACTGCTATGGTGCTTCATTTGATGAATCTCAACGTGTCTGCCTTGTGATACACTCCAGCAGACTTTCTGGACCATACTAGTAAACAAAAAGACGAAAAGTGTTTCCAAATCAGTGTGTCCCTCCATCTCCACGGTCAGAATAAACAGAGAGCCGGGAGTTGAGACTGATCTGGTGGCGTGGTGGGTCAGTGGTTCAGAATGCATTAACTCGTTGCAATCTTAAAGATCGGCCAGTCACTTTCATTTCAGAAGAGCAACTTCTATGTATTTTCCAGCAATCTGCTTGTGTTAGTAGCAAGTGTGGGACGTGTTCTCACCTGTACTGTGCAGCAGACAGCATTTGGGAATCTCCCAGGCACCCCGTGCTCTGTGGGCCCTGCAGAGCTCCCATGATTCCCAGCACAGCAAAAATGGGGATTTTGAGGCTCTGGTGCAGTTAGACTCATTTTCCGTTTTCTCAATGTATAATGCTTCTTATGAATAAATAAAGTTCAGTTACATAATCTCTTCATCAAGTTTCTACTAGTCTTTTATAATAATGTCTTTTGATATTTGAGGGAACTAAATATAACCTTTCTATTAATTAAAAGAAAGCCAGAAAATGATCCATTCATCAGTCTGTAAAACAATCCTTGGGTTTCTCTTATTTTTCTTTGTAACGTGTCATTGTTATTTTTCTGATCAGCTGGACCATCTGAAAGCACTTCATGGCTTTTTTCCTGTGTGTAACACAATACAGTTTGAAGGAGACTGAAATATAATATGCTTCTCCACTTAGGGAGACGAGAGGTAAAACGAAGAGCTCCATTTCTTTGTCTAGATCATCTTGTTACAGGTGTTAATTTGCCAAGACATTTCTCAATTACTGCTCAGACCCTAGGCATTGTACTCTCTTATTGGATAAGTATTTATGGAGAGAAGTAAAGAAAATACATCACTGGTGTTTACTGAGTATTTCATTTTTGATCTTTTTGGTACAATCGTCCTACGAAAGCTGGAATTTATTTTCAGTGACTCCATATGAATGCAGCACACGTTCTGGGGCCTAACAGATGCCATCTGTAAAAGCATTTACTTTAAATTAGTGGAATAAGTAATCAAAAGGGCTTTGTACTTAATGCAAAACTTTTGGTGACTATTAAATGCTCATTAGAGGGTGTTTTTGCTGTATGACTGTCAAAATCAGCAGGACGTTTATGTTCGATTTCCTGAGTGGGTCAAGATTGAATATGATTTTACAACCTAAATAACATAAATGAGTGCAGGTTATTTCAGCATCTCCAGATGTTTCTTAAACTCTTTGCCCCTAAAACCCAAACTTAGTGCCATTTCAAATTCTGCCATGATATTTTAGCAAAGACTGTAAAAATTAAGTATTTGACATCTTTAGATAAATAGGCTACATTTTCTAAATCCTCACATTTATAAATGAAGGCGATGATACTATCCATAGTGACACATACTTTATGGAAATATACCCCTAGGGAATCAGATGATATTAAATCAACTTAACCACACACTTACTACAATAGCTAATTATTTAAAATTTTTAATTATCTCATGATGACTTATTTGGTAATTGTGTATGTATTGCAGTGTGATTGAATCTCTGGAAATATGTCCTTACTATCACTTTGGTTTTAATTAAACACTCAATAGCTGTCTTGTTTAATCTTGAGAGAAACATCTATTATTCCAAGCATTGTTATTTATGTAGCACCAAACACAAGAATGACTTGGTCTAATTAAAATAAATACTTAACTTACAGCATGGTCTTTACACTGAGAAAATTAAATCTTAGATCTATTAACTAAAGTCCATAAGTGCTCTGATTCAGAAAAGATCATTTTGAAGTCTCGGTGGCCTCTGCCTCAGAAAAGCAGAGAAAAGAAATCCAGGAGTCCGGAGGCCAGACTCAGCTGCTGCTGGCAGAACTGCCCTCCTGGTCGCTGGTCAGCCTTGGTGGTAAGGCGCCGGACAGCAAAGCCAGTTTAAGCTGCGTGGAAGCAAAGCCCACTGGTTATAAAGTGCGATGACACCTACGTGACGCTGCTTTCCTGATTTTTAGTTGAGAAGTGTGGACATAGACACACCGAGCCTCTCTCTACTCCCTGAAGGTCTTCACTGGGTTGGACCGTGTAACCCATGACATCGTGTGTAGTAAGAACTGTAGCTCAGATTCACACAGTTTGGATTGCACGGCAGAGTGGCCCCTGCGACTCTGTCACACATGTCACTCATGTCACACATGTCACAAACGGCGGAGGAGGCGGAGCAGGCTCTGCCCTGCCCTGGACACCGGCGGCCCTCTGGGCCCAGAGCGCTCTTTTCCCATCACAGTGTCTCGGTGTTCACTGGAGCTGGGCTCACGCCCACGTAGGCGTCAAAGGGCAACAGCTCCTTGGATTGTGAGTTCAGTTTGCAAATAGATTCAAGTTTTACTAGTTTTGTTTTTTTTTGGGGGGGGGGGTTCCCTGCAGGCCTAGAGGGGTGACTGTGTCCACGTAGCAACACAGGACAGAGGGATGGAATGTGCAGCGTCCCCATCGGTAGCCGCCATCTGGTAGAAACAGGATCAGAAGCAGCATCTCTCAATCGCTCTTACCCCTCAGTATCCCCAAGGCCCACTCAACACAACCGTCATCCTTTGAATGCAACTCTCCAGAGTAAACGCAGTTTTCCTAGTTAACCCTTCTGTTGGGGAAGATCTTTAATACAGCCCCAGCGCAGCCACCTAAGCACTGAGTGCTCAAGGACAGGTGAAGGGGAAGTGCTACAGACAGCAGCGTGCTGATAAATCGGGATACAAGGAGGACTCTCAGAAAAGGAAAACGTTTCTTAAAAGGAAGAAGAGGAGGAAAACAGCAGGAAAGACGAGGATGTTTCCCTCCTGGGGAAAGAGAAACTGTGCGGACCTGGAGGCGAGCTGCTTCTTGTAATGTCTTGAAGACTTTCAAAGGAATCCAGTCAGCTCCGGTTCCTGCTTTTCTGTGATAAGCAAATTATCCAGACATCAGCGAGTCTGATAAAGTTCAGCCCTTTTAAACCCTAAGGTGACAAGTTAGGGCAGAAATACAACCAATTATGTCACCCTCCTGTGCTCAGAATGGGTGTAGAATAATATCTCAGCAGAGCCTTGTTGTTTGGTTCATATTTAACTGAAAAAATAATTTCATCAAAAGTGAAACAGAGCCCAGAATCATGATGTTTTACTTCTCATACTATAACTGAAACTGAAAAACCTTAAGAAAGCACTACAATTAAATCAACAAGATATTTTAAAATTAGCATACCTTTGCAAGTACTTTATTTTGAATTTTGTTTTGGGGGTCCTTCATCTAAGGTAAATTTCAATGACAATAAACACTAGTTCTTTGAAATGTTCATAAAGTAACACATTCAAATTATTGTATTAGGCGAATCACTCAGTGGCCAAGGAACAAGACTGGCTTGATCTGTATGACCACAGCCAATAGATGGCTTCAACATTTAGATATCCACTCTTCATATTTTCTCCAAATAGAGAAAAAAGAAATGTTTTGCAGATGTTAGCCAGTGTCTACCAAGTCTTGGTAAGAAGAAAATCTTTGCTCCCACAGACACTTCTGGAGCCCAAAAGCTTGGGGTTCTACACGTCCTGAATTAAGGGTCCCATGCATCTCATTTGCGTTAAATGACAGTAGCACCACCTCCTCTCTGGGCCTGAGTCATCTGAAGGGAATGCAGAGTTTATCATAGCAGGAGGATGAACTGAGGTGTATATCAGATTGTCTCCAGCTTTTTTCTCCTTGGAAGAAAACAAGCTCAATTACTCGTCTCGGTTGTAGAATTTAGCTGTAGAGGGTCTCACGCAAATCTGCCCCGAACTCACGCCCTCTGTGGCGAGATGACCCTTCACTGTCAAGGAGTCTGTCCCCAAGCCCGGGGACACGTGCCGTGCCAAGGGGCCTATTCCCTCTGAGAAGCACACTTAGGGCCCAGCCCCTCTCATTTCTTACCCACGGAGAGACCTCGCCTCTGACAGTACAGAACAGACCCAGCAAATAGCTCCTGTCCCCTGCAGTGTTCTGCAACTTCTCTGCATCGACTTCTGTGTTTAATTCTGTATTTCTGTAGTTTTCCTTGCTCTGGGGTAATGTTGCTTCTCACTCAAATCCGTTGCTCTTCTGTGATTGTGATGGATCCCGTCACTCCTTGAGTGTTGACCTTGAGAGTGTGACCCCTGTCACACCTGAATATTGAAGCTGCCTCCCTTGTCTCGCAACCCCCTTTGCTTTCTTGTCCTCAGTAAGTAGATGTGCTCGAGCATCTCCTGCCTCTTCCTCCTCCAGGGTGAAGATCAAGGAAGCAGGGCCTCAGTTCTGCTTCCGAGAATTGGACGTGTGGAATTTCTCATGGACTTAGCCTTGTGAAATCAAAACTCCCAGCTCCGTTCCAGAAGAATGAAGTTATGGAGGACTAATGTTTTCATCTCCTTCACAAGCACAAGTTGTGTAAAACATCTAAGGTCACAAAGTATCCAGTGTTTGGAAGGAATTTTGTCTGGTTGTTGGATATCTCCCAAACCTAAGGTCCATGTCAGCAGTCATTTATTCTTCCTCCTATTCCACACTTTCCCCTGTCTCTTCACATCAGCTCAGAAGCAACGAAAATAACATTAATCTTATTACCTTTGACCCTCGAGTAGATGTTTTTCAAGTTATTATCTGTAACAAAGTGGGGAACACACTGGATGCGGTGCTGCTGAGTCCCCCTGGTTGCCTGGGGTCGGGCGACCCTCCAGTTGTGAGCAGAGCAGGCAGCTCTTGTTACAGAGGCCGTGTTGCCCGGAAGGGGTGACTGGGTGGCCAAGCCTGTGCAGAGCGAGGTCCACACAAGACGTGTTCTCAGGCGGAATAAGGTTTGAATTTTCGGTACTCAGACCACTAACAGTCAGTCAGAAAACTTACAGTTCCCATGAGAATAGAAATTTTAGAAAAGATTGTACTGAACATCACATGCTTGATCCTTTCCTGAAAATTAAAGAATGTTTAAGACACATATTGACATTAACACACGTAATTTAAAAAAGAAGTTTCGGAAGAAATGCGTCACTGTTTGGAAGATTAGCATAACTAAATAAACCAGTATTTTCGAAAGGATGAACGCACAGTGCCAAACAATCCCGCATGTCCAGAGGATACATTTATAATGAAAGATGGGTTTAATATACTAATGAATTAAGCAAGACAATGGATTTAATGAAGCAGGGGACAAATATGTATTGACAAAGCTTCAGCCTCTGCGGTGCAAGAAACCGTAAGAGATTACACGTAATGAGTTTGAACGTAGCATCAGAAAGGGGTATCCATGATTATCTGAGAAAGAAAGTCGTTAAAGTAAATATCCCACTCTTCTGACTTTGTATCTGTGTGAGGCCGTATTTCCTTAAGACACTTAACCCAGAATAACATATTAAAGCAGATTGGAAGCAGAAGCCGATAGGATAGAACCCAGCTGTCTTCTATTAAGCCAGACATTAAAGAGATTTTTAAGAAAGTAAAGCAATGCCGTTCTTCTTACTGAATTCCTTTGTTTTTTAACTATAGGCTCCCTTAAAATATATTTCTTATGTTAACACATAGTGAACAATTAAGCCACCCTTTTAAACGAATGAATGTTTTTAAATTTATCAGATTAATTGGGAAGTAAGCTGTGACTGATACCGCTCACTGAAAGGAAAGCTCTTGAATGTTTTCAATAACGTTTTAAAAAATATAAAGAGGTTCAGATGTCAAAGTTTCAAGAACTCTGAGAGTTAGATTCCTTGGACTGGCCATAGCATAATAGAACAAACTGAGGTGGAATAAATAACAGAATGTCTTACCTTTCAGGATTCTGGAGGACCCAGATGGCCCCAGGGGACGCAGAAGATGGCCCCAGGGGACCATCGGTCACAGGGCTCTCTTCAGTCTCCTGGGGTTGCCTTTGATAGCCACCATTTTTGTTTTTTTTCTGACATTGTTTAAATCCAATCTCTGGGTCCGTGTCTCTGCTGAGGTTTGTCCAGGTATGTTCTGGTACCTGTATCTGTTTCTCTTCTCTCCAAAGGGCATCGTACTGGACCATGCCATGCCCTGGTGTGACGTCACCTGGGTCCACATCTATTGCATCTGCAAAGACTATTTCCAAATTAAGGTCACTTAACAGCTATTCGGGATTCAGACTCAAGCACATGTTTTGTAATGATAAAATTGAATCCACAGTACTATGCTTAGTAGAAATCTCACCTTTTCACTTATTGGTTATAATAGTTATAGTGCTATTCTCTGAAGCTATTTGCTTGTGAATATGCTGAAGTCATTTCACCTGTTTTCCATGGACTTATTTGTACTGATTGGCATGTAGTTTTTAACCCACATTTAATTTCTGAGTGGATGTACTAATGATCGATGAATAGGAAATCTTAGGGTATCCTAGAGTCTTGGCAATTCCTCTTGTATTGCATGTTTTGTATCTCCTCACTCTAAAATGCATATCTTTTTCTTCTATATTTGAGATAATTTTCTTCTAATTTTCTTCAGAATGCCCAAGGTGTAGAGACAAAGTTATCTTCCTTGTAATGTGAGGCCTTTCATTCTCCCGGATGTGGATTTTCCTCCTTTAGCCAGATTCCCATTCTGTAAAAAAACAGTAGAATGTTTATGAATTATATTAGATTTTCTACATGAAACTTTAATGTAAGTTTTCCAATTTAGCGACTCAGAAGACTCTACTTTGGTAGTTCTGAGAAGTCTTAGGGAATAATTTCATGTAGACAAATCTGAGAACAAGGGATGACCAGTTCAAAAATCTGTCAGTGAGTTGATCAGCCTGGAAGAGATATCACATCCTTAAGCTGTTCTGGGCATCAAACACTTCAGTGGAAGGAAAGGAGAATATGGCTACTGAAGATTTCTTTTTAAGACGTTACGATCATCATTCCTGCTTTTGAAAGAGAGTTTGTTGAGAACGATTAAACCTATGTCCTTCCTCATCCAAAGGCAAGCTGCCCTGAGCAGGGTAGGAGCTAAAATGCCTCTCACATTCTGCTCCTTGCTCAGACTAAAACACTTCCCAAATTTGAAGTTCGGAACTTACAGTGAGACGTGAAGCCTCTGACTGGGTGCTTGGCAGGAATGATGTGCTTACCGGATCACTGTCTTGGAGGTGTCTGGGAAAAATTAATTTAAAAATAAAGCAAACATTCAATTTTCTTTTTTTAAATTGAATTCTTTATTGGTAAATTTTATATACAGCTCTCAATCACATTCAACATTGGGGAATTTGTACCAGTATATGATCCCAGTTAGTTCTCATTTTCACCCTACCCCCCACAGCCTCCCACCCCGTGTGTGTGTGTGTGTGTTCTTTCTTTTTTTTTTCCAAATCAAAGTGAATGTGGTAGGGAAAAGCAATGAGGGGAAAGAATAAACATTCAATTTTCATTCAGCTTTGCTTAAACATCCAGTAAGTATATTCTTTTATTTTTCCTACAGCTTTTAGAATTTAATGAAAGTTAAAGTATCGTAGTATTGGGAATTTTTCCAAGACAGTCAAAAGTGCTGACAATACCTACTTAAAGCCAATTATCTGTAACTCAGATGGGATCCTGAGAGAACAGTAAACTTGAATTCAGTGCCTATGCCTTCCACATGTGAAGTAAAACTAAAATGTTGCCACTTTTCAGCACGATACTCCCTTTATCTACTCACTTCAGGAAAATGTTTCTGGTTTAAGAGTTCAAAATAACCTAAAACTTCACACAGCAGCAGTAAGGTTCTTTCTTCTCTATTTCAAATGGTAACATAGCAACATGAGACATCTGAGCTTGTGTTGTACAATAACGTCCATTGGCCTCGACTCACGCACATTTATCTTGTGCTATTAAATTAAATGCAAAGTCTTGGAATGCTTTTCTCTCCATCATGATAAACTTGAGCCTTTTCTGTATGATGTAATCAAACTTTAAAGGCATTCAGCGCCTCCAAGGAAGAAGAACCACTCCCTTTCCCCGGCTGACACCTAGGTTTGTGACGTGGGCAGATGCCATGGTGGTGCCTGCTCGGGTTTAGTCCCTGCAGGAAACTGGCTATCATGTGACTGTTCCACTGCCTGGTCTTGATAGGACTGCAGGAAAGAGCTCTGACATAAATGTACTTATTTATCCTATTTATGGTGTGCACCCATCACATAACAGTCTCTGGGTACATTTGCGAGGGTAATAAAGAAGTCTGTGCAATCCTTTCTTGGCAATCGCTTACAGAGCCTGGTGCTTAAAGAAGACTCAAGTAGATATAATTCAACTAGCCTGCTGTTCTGTACAAATCCTATCCTTTTTATTTAGTTTGTTTAAGGTTAGCTATTGCACAATATAATAACAAATTAAAAGTCTATATTTCTCAACTCAGATGTGAAAGAAAATGAAATTAAGCAGGCAGTCCCAAGTCTCTCTCAGATCAGTCAGGAGAAGAGAAAGTCCACGAGGATGCAGTCTCTGTTTTCTCCTTGGATGTCAGGTGACGCTAAGGACCACACTGTGGGCCGCCCAGATTCACAGCAGGTGCATGTGTGATTATGTCGCACAGCTGCAGATGGGGTGGGGGAGGGGCTGCCCTGAACAAGCAAAGGTGAACCGATGGAGGACAGGTATGTGTAAGGAAAAGCGTGCTACCGGGGCACTCACCGGGGGCTACTGCATCCCACAGGCTTCGCTGCCCTGGCTCCTTTAGACTGCACCCAGGAAATGCTTGTTCTTTGATGCTGGGTGTGTGCGCATGTGTGTATGTGTGTATGTATATGTGTGTACCCGATGCAATCAAGCAGAATGAAGTCCGAGGAATGGCAGTTTACTCACTGAAACTCTAAAACAGAAATTTTCATTTCTGTATAATTTTACTTTTATTGAACTGGTAAACAAGAGCGTGTTCCAATTTATGTCACACATAGATGAGAAGAAAAATTGGTCCATGACCAATACGAATATTCTACCCAGAAAATAAGATCAGCGCACAAGTAAATACAGTCTAAAGAACAGCATTAAAAACAAGTTATTAGTCATTTTACTTATTAGTTATTAGCAACAAGCACTTAGTTCTTTTTTGAGTAACTCTGTTCTCCTACCCCAGCCCAGGGATGTAATCCGTCAACAAACCCTTACCTGAACTAACTTCAAAAAGAGAAAAAATTTACTTCAGACGATTCTGTTATTCTAATCAATTCTTCTTGACCTGTAAAGACATGTGCAACCGTTTCTGTAGAAGCTCAGACTAAAGCAAAAGAAATAGGATGGTCTTTGCCCTCTAGAGAGGAATAATGCACTGTGGGAAGGGAAAGGAATCCAGAAATACGAATGCGGGGAGAGCTGCTCCGGAAAGTAGGCACCAGGGCCGGAAGCACACGGGAGAGGCCTTCGCCTGTGCGGAGGGGATGACGGGAGAGGAAGGGTGGGACGAAGTGTTGGACAGTTGGACCAGCCCATCATCTGCGGCCTACGTGGTCCCTGTACCTAAGCAGTCCCGTGCACTGTCTGGCAGGAGCCTACGGAGGCTGAGAAGGGACACACAGCACGATGCAGACTTGGGCTCAGTACAAGGGTAGTTTGGGCAGCAGCAACATCACTTGAGGTAAGAGCTGGTTGGAAAATTAATTATATCGCTGGCCCGGGAAAATTCCTGAGAAGGTGATAAACGGTCTTGCCAATGGGATTAAGGAAATGGCACAGAGACACGATCGAGGTTGGTTTCAGATTTAGCTGAGAAACGGATATGGCCCCCCAAAAGGCCGGGATCACAGCTAACCTGGAGGACGTGGACGTTGAAGCAACGAATGTAAAGACTCTGGGAGAAAAAGGGGGGGCGGTGCGTTCAGAGTAGCAGCTACTGGGGTCGAAGACACTGGCGAGCTCCTCCTGGAGGAAAGAAGGGCGCAGGAAGCTGGTCCTGGGGCTCGGCGTGGGCCGGAGTTGGAAAGAAGGCGTGGGTTACCCGGAGAGATCTGTGCTCCGAGGCGCCGAGACTTAACCACTTAGGAAACTGGCTTGGGGCACATCTGAGGATACCACAGGGAGGCAGGAGGTGACTGCAGAGGAGAACGAGCGAAGGACTCGATGCAAGTCAAGGAGGCACGCACCGCGCGGGGTCAGACTGCAGGGCCTCTGGTCAAGGGTCTCTGAGCACAGCCCATTTTTCTCCTAGGAAACGCTTGTGCAGTGTGTATTTGCTCTCATCTTTACTATGCATGCAATGAGTGGTCATGTATTTTCAGACATTTCTATCTGTAAGTTTTTTTTTTTTTCCTAAGAACATTGATACTTTAAACAATTTTTTTTTTTTTTGGTGGTACCAGGGATCGAACTCAGGCCCTTATGCTTCCAAGGTAGGTGTGGTACCACTTGAGCTAAATCCCCGGCCCCCTAAAACTATTTTTGAAATATTCTACATTGAGCAGTTTCACGCTACTGAATGTGAAGCGCTGTGACTTCGGTAAATCGAGGTTGCGTATGTGTGTGTTGTGGAAGCTGATCTCATACACAGGTAAAGAAGTGTGGTATCCACCCTGAAGTGCAGGGAGTCTCGGCACCGCAGGAGACCTGGGAAGGACGTGCTGCCCAATGCGGAGGAGGAAAGTCGGTTTTACGTAGAGAGAGACTCTGAGTCCTTCATAAGTGAAGCGTCCAGGTGGTCACTGCGGAACTTAGACCGGTATGTCACGTCCTCTGTTTAACGCTCTTCTGAGTGAATATCCTGTCAGGCTGCGTTACGGAAATGCACACCTACTTCTTCTATAGTGACATTTTAAATAAGCATCATTTCGATCTCTACGTACGAAATTTCTTAGTGCTGCAGCTAAAATACACTCATGTGACGATAAATCTAGAAGATTCTGTTGGTTGTAGTTCATATTCCATTACAAATATATTCTACTCTTTTATTACTACTTTTTAGATTTAAATTTAAATTTAATACAGTGGAAGTATTTGAGTATAATAGCCACCTAAACATACTTGTGAGCTACACTGATCATTATTTAAGTTTCATGTTATGGATATATGTAAATACTTATCTGTTTTCCACAACATTTCTATTTATTTTATATACCACTAAATTACTTATGCTCTGAACCATTGCAAATAAATATATTTCTCATTCAAAAAATATAAAGATGAATTCGATCCCTGATATCACCAAAAAATATATATATATAGAAGTATATATATAAAATATATAAACATATACATAAATACATATATTTAAACATATATTTAAATATATACATATATACATATATTTAAATATATACATATATACAAATATATTATATATAAATATATAAAATATATATTATATATTTATATATATAAATGTATGCCATAGTCTTTTCTAAGGTATTGTAATTATTTTTCCTTTGAATTTGGATTTTAATACATTTCTTAGAAATATTACTTTTCACTAAAAAAAACAGACAAAGCACAAAACAACACTTAATGCCATCAAATCGTGTGGCCATTTTTATTCAGTGTCTGAAGTGAATTTCCAAGTCTTTCTGGCATTCACATGACCTTATTCATGAAACAGGCTACCTTGTTATTCTGAGTATTGAATATCATGTCCTCATCTCTCTCTTGATAGTATAGAAGTGAATTCCTTTTCTACGAAACATCAATAATAAAGCACTTATTCAATTGCCTGAAGGCAGTGCCCCCTGAAAGGGAGAAGGGAAACCTTCTCTTTGTTTCTAATTAATAGCAAGGGGAGAGATCTTTCCTCCTTCCTTTACTTTTCAAGGTCTGTCGCCTGCCTACACTGGTCTAAGCCAACTTCATCTAGCCCTGCAATGCAGCGTTTGAAAGCAGAAATCCGAATTTCAACCCCTCTTGCACTGGTTATGAATATGCTCCCCAGAGAGTAACACAGCAAGTTTCCTTCTCCCT